>BROG01000097.1:1362500-1385000 GCA_030159075.1 Atrina japonica
GCACTGCTGTGGTTTTTTTTTTTTTAATATTTTCAATGTTATGTATAGAATTTTGTCTTAAATTACGCATCAACAAATAGGCAAACGCTACTTATACCAAACTATAAATCAAGGAAATTCAGAATCTGAGAATTCTTCAGGTACAACGAAAACAAATACAACAACAACGACGACGATTGTGACGATGGCGAAGTCGACGAGGACGATAATGTTTATAATTAGGATTTTCTTTAATTATTTGAACCTTTTATCTATGTTATGAATTATTTAAGTACTGTGTTACTTAAAAAGAAAAAAATACAATTTGAATCTCTTTAATTCCGAGTATCATGCTTGGCCTTCAAAATTAATTCCTTACGATCTCGAAGGACAAAAGACAACTTCCCATATATGTATAGATGTTTATCTACCCAGACATAATATATTACGTCATATAAATAGTCATGTATCTACCAAACGTCTGCTGCTATGTAATGAATACAAATTTGTGTAACTACCCTAGTATGTGCCATAATGTAATCGACGTGTATTTACCAATAGCAATCACGTTATATCATTACTACAAATTTGTGTAACTACCCTAGTATGTGCCATAATGTAATCGACGTGTATTTACCAATAGCAATCACGTTATATCATTACTACAATATTTGTGTAACTACCCTAGTATGTGCCATAATGTAATCGACGTGTATTTACCAATAACAATCACGTTATATCATTACTACAAATTTGTGTAACTACCCTAGTATGTGCCATAATGTAATCGACGTGTATTTACCAATAGCAATCACGTTATATCATTACTACAAATTTGTGTAACTACCCTAGTATGTGCCATAATGTAATCGACGTGTATTTACCAATAGCAATCACGTTATATCATTACTACAAATTTGTGTAACTACCCTAGTATGTGCCATAATGTAATCGACGTGTATTTACCAATAACAATCACGTTATATCATAAATACATATCTGTGTATCTACCCTAGTCTGTGTTACAATGTAATCGACGTGTATTTAATAATAGCAATAGCGTTATATCATAACTACAAATTTGTGTAACTACCCTAGTATGTGTCATAGCGTAAACGAAGTATATTTACCAATATTTACCAATAGCATAATGCAATAGCGTTATATCATTTACAGATCTGTATATATGTATATGCCAAAATTTTATGAATAATGTTATGTTATAAAACAGTGTCAATAACATTATATAACATTGTAATACATTGATATGTCATATAAATTGTGAAGTTTTTGCATTAAACATATATGATATAACGTTATGTCATATAAATTGCGACGTTTTGTACCATAAAATATACCTTATTTTTGTGTCATATAAAATGTGATGTTTATGTACAAAATACCGTATTGTTATGTCATGAATTATGACGTCTATATACCAAAACAATATGCCGTATTGCTATATCATATAAATTGTGACGTCTATGTACCAAACTAATATCCCATATCATTATGTCATATAAATTGTGACGTCTATGTACCAATATGATATGTTGTATTGCTATATCATATAAATTGTCACGTCTATGTACCAAAACGATATACATTCTGACGTCTATGTACCAAAATGATATATCGTATCATTATGTCATATAAAGTGTGACGTCTATATACCAAAATAATATGCCGCATCGTTATGTCATATAAACTGTTACGTCTATGTACCAAAATAATATGCCGTATTGTTATATCATATAACTTGTGACGTCTATTTACAAAAATGATATACCATATTGTTATGTCATGTAAATTGTTACGTTTATATACCAAATAACGTCATAATGTTATGTCATATAAAATGTGACGTTTATGTACCAAAATAAGGTATACCGCATCGTTATGTCATATGAACTGTGACGTCTATGTACCAAAATAATATGCCGTATTGTAATGTCATATAACTTGTGACGTCTATTTACAAAAATGATATACCGTATCGTTTTATCATGTAAATTGTGACGTCTATATACCAAAAAATATGTCATAAAGTTATGTCATATAAATTGTGACGTTTATGTACTAAAAAAATGTATACCGTATCGTTATGTCATGTAAATTGTGACGTCTATATACCAAAATAATATACCGTATCATTATGTCATATAAAGTGAGACGTTTATACATCAAAATGATATACCGTACCATTTTTATCATATCAATTGCAACGTTTATATGCCAAAATGATATGCCATACCGTTATATCGTAAAAAGGGTTAGGTCTATATACCAAAATAATATACGGTATAGTTATATCATATGAATTGTGACGTGTGTACCAAAATAATATACCGTAACGTCAAGTCTTATAAATTGTGACGTTTATGTACCAAAATATTGTACCGTAACGTTAAGTCATATGAATTATGACGTTTATGTACGAAAATAATATGCCGTAACATCATAAATACAAACGTGTATTACTATTACAAATGTGCCATCATATTCTGTCCGATGATCCTGTGACGTATATCTAAATTGTAGCTAACAGTGACCTGTGTTGAAATAAATTATACTTATATGGAAAAGACTGACTTCTATTTACATTCAAATTACGTGGCCAATAGCGAAAAATATGCATCGGGAAAACAAAATAAAAATAAAAATATGACTATACTATGTGAGCGTTCTGTGCTGCGCTAACTGTTCACGGTCAATCGTCTTAAATTTGTCCTAAATCAGTATCGTCTCATGGGTGGCAGGTATGTCCGTGCTTCAATAATTTCACTTCGCTTTCTATTTGTTGTTTGTTTGTTTGTTTGGTTTTGTTGGGTTTTTTTTCTTGTTTAACGCCGCTTTCTATAGTGAACATTTACCGAAAACTTCCAGGTATACAGTATTATTATTATTATTATTATTATTATTATTATTGTTGTTGTTGTTGTTGTTGTTGTTGTTGTTGTTGTTGTTATTATTATCATTATTATTATTATTATTATTATTATTATTATTATTATTATTATTATTATTATTATTATTATTATTATTATTATTTTTATTTTTATTATTATTAATTCCATTATTTTCTTCACATTGAATTCAAATCATCGCATCCGATGTCACTCCTGGTGTTTCAGATATACCCTCAAAATTCTAATTTTGAAACATTGGTTTTAAGAGGCATACATTTTTCTAGCAATCAACTAACATATCATGATAATATGAGGGATACTGTAGATAGAATGGTAATGTTTTTGTTAACCTATACAATTATCTCTAAAGATGGTGTAAACTATGCTACGGAAGAAGATCAAATCTCAATCATAACTTCGCTAGTCAAAGTAAATAATGGTGGGAACAGATCATATTGCGCATTTTGTCAGTAGAAAGTTGTGTATAAATGTCACCAGTATTTGTATCATGATTTCCAAATTTTAGTTTCAATCTGAGCTCTGGGAAATTCTATAGCAACTTCACCTTACCTTGTGTTAATACAATCTTTTAAAAAGAAGAATTACATATAATTGAAGAAAAGTAAAAAGAAGAATAATAAAAGCATTAGACATACTTATTTTAAAAAGTTTTTTTTTAATTTTGGCATTTCGTATTAAGGTTCACCGAGATTCTTAGGAATTTCAAATTAATCTTACGATTCTGTCTTCCTAATGATATTCCTTTTAGCACTTGACAAATTTTGGCGACATCAATGCGAATAAAATGCAAGAAATATGATGTTCATGCCCACTAGAAAAGCAATTAACTTGTTATGTATTACTTTCCTTTCAATTTCACTAAAAGCAGTGGATGATATTTCGTATGATCAATAAGAACGAGGCACTTTTTTACTGAGGAAATATACATTTCCTAACTCCGGAAACATTATGGATAGTAGGGTGACATTAAACTATGAAATCGATAAATCAAGATATCAATTATGTTATTAATTTCTGGTTGCAGTTCTCTGATGCCGAACTGGTTTTATTGTTGTTTTTCATTTTCCCGAATGATACGCATGGCGAAATGTTATCATTTAATCATTAAATTGGTAAGGAGAATAAAAGCTCTAGAAAATGTAAGCCATACCTTTTGAAGTTTTGTCATGAGAACGCTGCCAGCATTACTAATTTGACTTGTATAATGGTTATCATGTTTTCAATAGATTTTGCCTGGAGGGTTTCACTGCTTTTTTGCTACTATACTAACAAAGTGTTGTTAACTTTAAGAGCATTGTTTTGTAACTTAGTGCTTATAAAAATGGTTGTCATGTAATTAACGCCCTGTGAATATAATCCCTTTTTCGATGAAGAGTACCCTTTTCAATCATTCTGATCGGATCAGATGATATCGAATTATTAATGCAAAATGTAGAAATCGTAATCAAACAAAGTCAAAGTAAAACTGGAGAAAAATAATGATTTATTTTAGTTGATATGATTAAAAACGGTTATTCTCAGTTTATTATGAAGCCTATCAGGTAAATTTTTAAATTCGTATATTCCTTTAATTTACAGACAATATGTAGTTATTTCCTCCAGATTTCTATACATTGATTGCATTGAGACGTAAACGGTATAGTTTCTACACAACTTCAATAGGTATAATTAATTCCTTACCAATAGTACAAAGTACAGAAAGATTACAGAGAAGATATGACAAAAACACAAATAAGTACATGTACTTCATATTTTTATGAACAATACTAGTAGGCAAACAAAATTAAATGTCACTTATTAAAATAAAATTTTAATGATGTCGTTGAATGGGTTTTAAATATCCAAAAAGGCTGTAGATGAAAGGTACAACGATTCCAAACGTGACATCACCCATTACTTATACTTAAGTGATCTATATAAATTATAGTTACTAAGTACTTCCAATTTGGTCTGTTTATAAAATGAATAGTTTGTCGTATAAGTTAATGTAATTTAGTCCAAATAAAACTGGAACGTGCAAGGCATTGAACACTTTTGTTAAGGGCAATACACGTATTTTATCTGAACGATTGTGACAACAAAGTAAGATACCCGCCTAAACTTGTTTGATTGGTGTTTTATGCCACTACCAAAACAATCAAAAGGACAGAACTGGAAAATAGGGGAGTTAATAATTAGCAAACAATCGAAATCCAGAATTGATTGAAGGTGTTTTATAATTCTTAAAAGATGAAGATATTTTTTGTATAGAGATGAACAAATTTTTCGCTCTGTGTCTTTATTTTTTCACAATAACTGTACAATATTTTTTGTATAGAGATGAACAAATTGTTCGCTCTGTGCCTATATTTTTTCACAATAACTGTACAATATTTTTTGTATAGAGATGAACAAATTGTTTGCTCTGTGCCTATATTTTTTCACAATAACTGTAAGATATTTTTTGTATAGAAATGAACAAATTGTTCGCTCTGTGCCTATATTTTTTCACAATAACTGTACAATATTTTTTCACAATAACTGTAAAATATTTTTTCACAATAACTGTACAATATTTTTTCACAATAACTGTACAATATTTTTTCACAATAACTGTACAATATTTTTTGTGAATTTTAGTGTACTTGTACATGTTTCCATTTTACGACCTATTGCAAGGGAATGTAGTAAGAGTGGTTTTAACTAGTCTAGGATACCATGGAACTTGAAAAAGACTTTCCTTTAGAACTGAGTTCACTTGCATTCAAAGGCAAACCTTTTTCTTTTAAACTGAAGTATTACTATCAACTAGTTGAAATAGAGGTGAAATTTTATGAAAATCGTGATATAAAAATATACAATGTAGAGTAATAATAATAATAATAATAATAATAATAATAATAATAATAATAGTAATAATAATAATAATAATAATAATAATAATAATAACAATACTAATACACTACATTTTATTGCATTCGTTATTGATAAAAATCAAATATATTTATGTTCCAACAGTGAAGAAATTTCATTATTTGTATAAACGCATATCTCTTAATTTAGGAGGTGGGATCAGGTGCTTTGTAGGTGTAAGACTAACGAACGGTCACATTACAATCGTTTTACAGTCTTGAAAATATTTATCAAGATTTAAAACAAAGGAAGTATGTACATCACTCTTTCTACTGTTCAGTAACCTTACAACTAATGTTAATCTGAAGTCGTGCATCATTTACTCATGAAGTAGTTGGAACGCTAGATATTCAGAAACGTGTATTCGCTATCATTCGGTATTATAAGACAGAATGTGTCTGTTATTTTCTTCTATTTTATCAATTTTATTCAGATCGCACGTGTATTGAGAGACAAGTCCCATCTGAGCACGTGTCGCATAGAAATTTAATCAGCACACGTGCCGATGTTATGTGGCAATTATAAATGATGTGAATATCTGTCAGGTGTTTCTTTGAGGCTCAAAATATTTCATCAATTATAAAAATGCCAAGAGATGAGTATGAATATCTAATACAACGCTCATAGTGCACAAATGACAAAAGGATCAGACTGTGTGTAATATTACCATGTCGTTGTGTGTAGAATCAGACTGTGTGTAATATTACCATGACGTTGTGTGTAGAATCAGACTGTGTGTAATATAACCATGGCGTTGTGTGTAGAATCAGACTGTGTGTAATATAACCATGTCGTTGTGTGTAGAATCACACTGTATGTAATTATCCCTGGCGTTGTGTGTAGAATCAGACTGTGTGTAATATTACCATGTCGTTGTGTGTAGAATAACACTGTGTGTAATATTACAATGACGTTGTGTGTAGAATCAGACTGTGTGTAATATTACCATGACGTTGTGTGTAGAATCAGACTGTGTGTAATATTACCATGGCGTTGTGTGTAGAATCAGACTGTGTGTAATATAACCATGGCGTTGTGTGTAGAATCAGACTGTGTGTAATATTACCATGTCGTTGTGTGTAGAATCACACTGTGTGTAATATTACCATGTCGTTGTGTGTAGAATCAGACTGTGTGTAATATTACCATGACGTTGTGTGAAGAATCACACTGTGTGTAATATTACCATGGCGTTGTGTGAAGAATCAGACTGTGTGTAATATTACCATGGCGTTGTGTGTAGAATGAGACTGTGTGTAATATTACCATGACGTTGTGTGAAGGATCACACTGTGTGTAATATTACCATGGCGTTGTGTGTAGAATCAGACTGTGTGAAATATAACCATGGCGTTGTGTGAAGGATCACACAGTGTGTTATATTACCATGGCGTTGTGTGAAGGATCACACTGTGTGTAATATTACCATGGCATTGTGTGAAGGATCACACTGTGTGTAATATTACCATGGCGTTGTGTAAAGGATCATATTGTGTGTAATATTACCATGACGTTGTGTGAAGAATCACACTGTGTGTAATATTACCATGGCGTTGTGTGAAGAATCAGACTGTGTGTAATATTACCATGGCGTTGTGTGTAGAATGAGACTGTGTGTAATATTACCATGACGTTGTGTGAAGGATCACACTGTGTGTAATATTACCATGGCGTTGTGTGTAGAATCAGACTGTGTGAAATATAACCATGGCGTTGTGTGAAGGATCACACAGTGTGTTATATTACCATGGCGTTGTGTGAAGGATCACACTGTGTGTAATATTACCATGGCATTGTGTGAAGGATCACACTGTGTGTAATATTACCATGGCGTTGTGTGAAGGATCATATTGTGTGTAATATTACCATGGCGTTGTGTGAAGGATCACACTGTGTGTAATATTACCATGGCGTTGTGTGAAGGATCACACTGTGTGTAATATTACCATGGCGTTGTGTGAAGGATCACACTGTGTATAATATAACCATGGCGTTGTGTGTGTATATACTGGTGTAATGTGTCTGTGTACTGGGGTGTATGTGTGTAGGTTGTATGTGGCTCTGTGTATGTGGATATATGTGTGTATGTGGCTCTGTGTGTGTTAACATTTGAAATTTGTTTATATATCAGGATATCAAAACATAGAGTAACGAATAATATAATTTGTTATGAATGAATTTGAAATACATTCAAGTACAGTTTGTTCTGCATAATAGATTGATTGAAGATGTTGAAACTAAAATCAAATAGAAAATTTCCGTACTATAGTTATAACATGATTTTAACATAACAACCTTCATATTAATTCTAAGCTTATATATTGCTTTTTAATTGTTTGTACCAGAAAATGTAGAACGTTTTGGATATGTATATCACATATGCCAGTGCGAATTTCTGAAAGTTTTAAATCTCAAAAGCAATTATGTGTACAATTATTAAGTATTTTCGACAGAAATTTGAATCATTTTCTTAATCCAAATACAGCAGATTTTCATTTAATCGTTATGTCTATTTGAATTTGATATACTCTGAGAGTCGAATATGTTGTTTTAAATCTAACTACAAGACTATCTGTATTCAGAAAAAATACAAGATATACAAGTATGGATGTCCCTTCCATGCTTCATTTATCTTTTTCGCACGCCAATAAAATACTTTCGTAAATGAATCCGTTATCATAGAAATTCTTAGCAACACGGAAATTTCTGTCAGCACGCGACAAACCCAATGAGACACAAGTATAAATGTGTCCCACGTGAACTAATCAGCCGTGTATGGGTTTAGGGGAATTCTTTAGCTCTACACAGTGAAGGATCGTTAAAGAAAAAATCAAACTCTTTTTATGCTTTTAAAGCTCTTATCAAGATATCGTTGTAACTGCATTCTCACGAGAGTCTTTCATGATTAGAAAAGGATTTTAAAGCCATTTGTTTGTTATGAGTTTTGTAGTTTCTTCTCAGAACAGTTATCCCTATTTCTTTTTTTTTTTTGAATATGTGATCCACAAATGTTTGTATCATCATGATAGTGATGATTGTATCATCACATCATCATCATCATCATCATCATCATCATCATCATCATCATCATCATCATCATCATCATCATCATCATGTACCAATGACGATAATAATAACAGCAATAGCACTATTACTATTATTATCATTATTATTATCATTAATATCGTCATTATAATCACATATAATGATATCATTATTATTATTATTATTATTATTATTATTATTATTATTATTATTATTATTGTTATAATTATTATTATTATCATTATTATTATTATTATTATAAATATTATTATCATTATTATTATTATTATTATTATTATTATTATTATTATTATTATTATTAGTTGTAGAAGTAGTAGTAGTAGTAGTAGTAGTAGTAGTAGTAGTAGTAGTAGTAGTAGTAGTAGTAGTTTCGGTTAATATTACCAATGACAATGTACCTAGGTCTTTCCACTCGACAGAAAGCTATTCATAACAATAACACAAATGTCAGGTAAGTATTTACAAGCACATCAACGATCAAATCTGATAATCAGAGGTATTTTAAGTGAGTCTTTAAATTCTATTAATTACATTAGCAAATTAAACAAAAAATACAAGTAATCACAGCAATAAATGTCAATTTTATAAAAATTAAAGATGGTTAGAATGTTGTGTAACGACCAGTTTGTATAAAATATTACATTGCACTGATATGTTATTAACAAATATCATCCTTTAGTTGATTAAGTATTCCCCCTGATCACCTACCATGAAAAACATTAAACGCCGCAAAGCTTGGAAAAATATGAAATTAAAGACTTTTTGTCATCGGTAAACAATTAAATACACTCTATTTTCAGTTTAATCAAATACATCTCGACAGTAAAGTGTAGAAGATGGATGGAATTAAATGTGATAGGAAATTTGACTTTCACACAAAATTCGAAAGTCACTGTTCCATACAACCGATGGAAATACGACAAATTATTTTATTATGATAGCATATTGCTAAATTATATCCAGGAAAACAAATAGTACACCCAGATTGTAATGATTGACAATAATATTTCAAATGTATGTTACTTGAAATTAAAAAAGAGAGAGAGAGAGAGAGAGAGAGAGAGAGAGAGAGAGAGAGAGAGAGAGAGAGAGAGAGAGAGAGAGAGAGAGAGAGAGAGAGAGAGAGAGAGAGAGAGAGAGAGAGAGTTTTGGAAATTATTTGTTGGATTTCTTTTTTTTTATTTATACACATATACAATTTCTTCTACTTTCCCTTTGAAATACAAAAGCAAGTTTAAAGAAACATCTTTACTCAGATCATTTAATTTACTCAGTACTGAATGTAAATAAGGCAATATACATTATTTATAGTCATATCTGGAAAATGATGCTCAAGTCATATTAAATATTAGGTTTCGTCTGACATTAAAAACTGGACGACACCATAAAACTGACATTTTGTTGAATGTGGCGCAAAACACAATTCATAATTGAAAAACAAAATCACACCCTAGTCACATTAGACATCTGGACATGGTTTATAATCTAAAGTCATATAAACAATGGATTTTATGGTTTGTAATGTAAAGTCATATAAACAATGGATTTTATGGTTTGTACTCTAAAGTCATATAAACAATGGATTTTATGGTTTGTACTCTAAAGTCATATAAACAATGGATTTTATGGTTTGTAATCTAAAGTCATATAAACAATGGATTTTATGGTTTGTACTCTAAAGTCATATAAACAATGGATTTTATGGTTTGTACTCTAAAGTCATATAAAGAATGGATTTTATGGTTTGTAATTTAAAGTCATATAAACAATGTCAGCCATGACGTCACATTGAACAATACATGTAATTGCAAGTCATACACGACAATTGGTATTATCTGACGTTATATTAAACAAAAGATGTAATAATATAAAATTACATAAGACAATGGACGTTATATAAGACAATGGACGTTATATAAGACAATGGACGTAAAATAGACAATGGAAGTTATATAAGACAATGGACGTTATATAAGACAATGGACGTTATATAAGACAATGGACGTTATATAAGACAATGGACGTTATATAAGACAATGGACGTAAAATAAGACAATGGACGTTATATAAGACAATGGACGTTATATAAGACAATGGACGTTATATAAGACGATCAACGTTACATAAGACGATGAATGGATGTAAACTAGACTGTTAACATATATAAGAAAACGGATTTTATCTGACGTTATTTGTGACCATTGATGTAACCGTAAGTCATATAAGACAACGTATCATATTTGCTGTTTTACATTGATGAGCTAAAATCGATGCAACCTTTTTCCCTATATTTTTCATATAAATTCACAATTTTTCAAAAAGTTAATGGAGAGTTATTTCTGAATTAATTTTTAATGACATTTATACCATTAAAGTTTTATCTGACAAAAGACGTAATCTTAAGTAATATAAAAAGACAATGGTTGTAATGTAATTTCATATAACACAATAAATCTTATCAGAAATTTATAAGACAATGGATCTTATCAGACATCATATAAAACAATGGACGTAAAGTCATATAACGGACGGTATTTTATTTGACGTTATATAATACAACTGATGTAATTTAAAGTCATATAAGACAATAGTTCCTATCTGAAGTTATATAAAACTATGGATGTTAAGTAAAGTGATATAGGACAATGGATCTTATCAGATGTCAAATAAGACAATGGATGTAATCTAAAGTCATATTAAGGACGATATTTTATCTAACATTATATAAGACAACTGATGTAATACAAAGTCATATACGACAATTAATCTTATCAGATGTCATTTTAGACAATGGACGTAATCTAAAGTCATGTAACGGACGGTAATTTATCTAACATTATATAAGACAACTGATGTAATATAAAGTCATATAAGACAATAGTTCCTATCTGACGTTATATAAGACAATGGATCCTATCTGACGTTATACAAAGAAAAAGGATGTAATCAACAGTTATATAAGACACTGGGCGTAATCTGAAGTCATCTAAGGGGTGGTATTTTATTTGACGTTATATAAGACAACTGATGTAATATAAAGTCATATAAGACAATGGCTCCTATCTGACGTTATATAAAACTGTGGATGTTAACTAAAGTGATATAGGACAATGGACGTAATGTAAAGTCATATTGGGGACGGTATTTTATCTGACGTTATATAAGACAACTGATGTAATACTAAGTCATATAAGACAATGGATCATATCAGATGTCAAATAAGACAATGGACGTAATGTAAAGTCATATTGGGGACGGTATTTTATCTGACGTTATATAAGACAACTGATGTAATATAAAGTCATATAAGACAATGGATCTTAACTGCCGTTATACAAGGTTATGGGTGTAAACTAAAGTAATATACGACAATGGATTCTATCTGACGTGAACGAAAGAAAAAGGATGTAATCTTCAGTAATATATACAATGGGCGTAATCTAAAGTTATATAAGATAGTGGATCCTATCAGATGTGAAAGAAAGAAAAAGGATGTAATCTTCAGTAATATATAGAATGGGCGTAATCTAAAGTTATATAAAACAGTGGATCCTATCTGACGTTATATAAGACATCTTAACCTGATGTCATGAAACATTATCTGATGTCATTTAATATAATGAATTCAGGATATCCAAGCTATTTTAGTCATGATTAACATCAAATACACATTTTTCAAATCACAGTCAGATGACTGAAGTCTAATAAAATTCAATGTCCTCCAAGGGAAGTATAGTTATGCGAAAGAACAGTAAAACAATCACTATTCACAAATTGTCGGCCCCTTGGCGACAATATTTCACCTGATATAGGCCAAGGGTCCGAAAATTTGTGAATATTGAGTGTTTTACTGTTTTTTCGCATGAAGTCTAATATTTTGTATTGTATTATAAAGCTTGCAGTGATGAAGATAAATTAGTTTTTATTTTCGTGTCCCAAAATCATAAGATGTTTTAATTTCTTCTAAAATAAAAATGATTACATAATCTACATTTGTACGGTGTGTAAATTTATTAAACAAGCTTAAGTTACTTCTTGCAATTTGCTCATCGTCTTCATTATTAAGGAGGACTATCATACCAAAAACTGAAGAGAACTCCATTATCTCAGCAATATGATAAGTAAAAACATTAATATTAAATCATCTAACAATGCATCTACTAGGAACTCTCTGGTGGAGAGATAACACCTTTATACCATTTTATGAGTATCATTATACAGTCAATGTTCGCATTAAGCATTGATAACTGAGAAAAGCAAATAAAACGTGGTCACAGTGGAGCCAAGATACTTGACAATACATATATGAAATAATAGAGATACTTCATCAGATAAAATAACAATAATTGTTTTTGAATTGTAAATTTGACATCATGTCATAAGTTCAGTCTAGTTGGTCACAAATGTACAAAGATCTAGTTGAACTTGTATGTTCGGAATGTAACGCTTTTTTAGAAAATGGGTGAAAGTGAATGTTCGACGCATTTTCTGCAAAAAAAAACATTCTGAACATACAGGCAAACGCGCACACGACGTTTTATAGTGCGTGAACGTCGAACATAAAATTAGTCATAATGAACAGGTAAAATTTCAAGTGTGACTCTATTTATTCAAATTTTCTCAAGATTACAGAAATTTGTATCTCTCTCTCTCTGTCTGTCTGTCTCTCTCTCTCTCTCTCACACACACACACACACACGCGCGCGCGCGCGCGCGCGTACGCACATATTACATACATACATACATACATACATACATACATACATACATACATACATACATACATACATACATACATACATACATACATACATACATACTACCTACCTACCTACCTACCTACCTACCTACCTACCTACCTACCTACCTACCTACCTACCTACCTACCTACCTACATACCTACATACATACATACATACATACATACATACATACAGTTTTTAAATTACTGACTTGGTCACTTTATGTAAATCTCATCTTTATCGTTTATTTCCACATTTAATTACAATTGGTATAGCTTCATTGGTAACACCTAAAAGTACATGTAGTATCTACTTTAGGCAAGTTATTATATTATTTCATTACAGCATGTTTTACAGTAAACCCTACCCAACATCAAAGTTTACTCAGTAACTTGGAAGGATGTTTAAGTATATAATTTGTTAATATTAAACATTTTGTAAGGTGTACACACAATTGCTATCTTTAGTAAAAATGTAATTAGACTAAATTGTTTCATTCGTTCAGAATCGAAAACAGAGCCTTGCCTTGCCTTGGAGAATTCAAATTGTTAAGATAAAATTACATCATGTTACTAACCTAGAATACCAGTTTCAAAATGTGACTATCTTTTGATATAACTTAAACTTCTGCTTGGCGAAGCATATCCCAATTGACTCTTACTACTTACAAATATTTAGAAAGATTATTAAATCGTTTGGAAAATAGATATTGAATTTGTGATAACTGAGATACAATGTTGTCGTTATCTATACTTACATTACATTAAAAACATTGCAATTATCAGTCAGTCTCCAGTTTTGTTCCCGATATTTATTTGTGATATATAAATTTGTCCCCACCCAAATGATCAACATCAAAATAATTCTTTTGCAACATTGGTTTATGATGACAAGTTAAGTTTTCCATATAATGTTAATAGCTAGTAAGTTTGTCACGTTGTAGTCGAATGATATAAACCTAAAATATATCTCATATTAAAGAATAAATAAAATAAGAAATGAATTAAGAGTTTATGAAATAATAATAATAATAATAATAATAATAATAATAATAATAATAATAATAATAATAAAAATAATAATAATAATAATACTTATTTTTATTATTATTATTATTATTATTACTATTATTATTATTATTATTATTATTATTATTATTATTACTATTATTATTATTATTATTATTATTATTATTATTATTCTGTTGAAGTAATAATGCTTATTACAAATGAATTGATCAATGTTTCGTTTTCAGTAGAAATCAATTTACTAAATATAAGCAAAAGGAAAAGAAGCCAAAAAGTCACTTTATTTACAGTAACTGAAATATTCGTCTGGACGTTGAGAGGTAAGTCATAACTACAATTCGTAATTTAATATCCGATCAAAGAGAAAACGACAAAATGAAAATTACAAGATAAGGTTGCGTCCCCTTGTGGGTTCTCCGTAGGACTACATTTCATGGTGCATAGCTGCTCAGAACAAATGTTGTCGCCCGTGAAAAAAACTTCATCATTTATGCGATATGAAATGATATGACGTGCAGACAGCTGTGGAAAATTACTTTTACAGAGCCTATGATTTAGAATTGAGTTGTATTCCCCATGTGTTAAAGACTGTCAAATCAGTGAACCTTGTCCTTTAGGGCAGTAATATTAGTCAATGCTTCTCTAAGTGATATTTTATCAGAAACTCATCGTTCGCCGTGGTAGATCAAAAACTTAGAATCAAAATATGAGGACTGCAAAACGAATTACAATCTATACCATCGCATAAAGATATCAGTGACTGATAATATTACAACTCTAATTTTTATTACCCTGCTGATGTTGCCATCAAAAGATAATATACGGTTTCAAATGCTGCCTTAAATTTCTTTATGAAATAACAAATCAAAATATTTGTATAAACCTAGTACCAATCCCTGTCAATACATCTTATCACAATTTGAACACTGCAGTGGGTGAACCTAAAACTGGTCAAAATGGACAGGGTGACAGTGAATTGACAGTATTGTTTTCTTCTAAATCAATATTTTGTATTTATTTCCTCCATTTCGGAATTTTCTTTAGATTATTACAGATTTTACATAAACTGAATTTTGGATAAGATAAATATGAAATATATCCACATACATTGTATTATAGAATTGTCGTTTACAGATGTCAAATTCTATTAAAATGGATAATTTCTTTTCTGAAAGACAACATTGTAAAGTTTGAAAGGAAAATTCAAGGAAATAAGAAATCAAAATGTAAATATACTATCTATCAATTAATTGTAAAAAGAAAATTGTATTAAAATAGAACACTATGAAACTCATATTCATAATCAAACTCAGTTATATCGATTTTTTTCTTGTAATATATCCAGCGGCTTGTGCCGATATTTCGCAAGGGGAAGGCCCTGGGCTCGATGCCCGATACTGTATCATACCTATGACTGAAAATGTAGTAGTGACTGTCCCTTCGCATAGCGTTATGCATACGAAGTCAAAGTAATGGATATTAGTGTTGGATTTAAACCGAGGTTCCGTGTGTCGCAAGCGTGCCTCCATATTGAACACTCACTGTATTGGTGTCAGCCCATGACACAGGTCAAATTTGTGGCACTTCAGCTAAGATGGCGATACTTCCATGTACATATACATGAAAATTATTGGCGAGATGTAAAAGAACAACGTATACAATACACAGCTTCCCCTCTTCAATGAAAATAACCTTAAGCAATTTTGAAGAGTTAATGTCAAGAATGAATATTTTGAACACGGCTGTGAAATGTCTATTTTATAGCATACAATGCGAGAGGGTAGGAGATGACACAAATATGCAAGTTATACGAAATGTAAAGCAAAAATGCCAATTTGATAATTAGCTGTCATGTGAGTGATCATGTAATGTATTTCCCAGCGGTTATTCTACCCGTCCAGCATACGGTTTAAGCAGTTACAACCATCAAATTGATTGAAAAATATCATTTTAGCTTCTAGCGTTTTGCATGACACGAACCGATCAAATGCGTTTCCTATCAATTTTATTATATCATTGGCCTAGTGAAATCCATTTAATTGCCAAAATTTCAATTTAGATACCATATGTTCAATTTTTCAGATACAATTTTGTCCTTTACCAATAAATTTAGAATAAATGCAGAGTTTTTCACATAAGCTTAGAGGCTTCTGTAGCGATGTTAGCAATACACGACACGAAAAGAAATTTCTGATTATTCTTGTTTCAGAACAGAATATATGGTTATGTATTAAATATTAAAATCTACTGGAATCAATGCCACTTCAAATCACGCCCTGGGGACCTCTTCTATAATCAGGCGCTGTACTACCAATTATAAATTTTCCCGGAGTAATTTGCCATCGTAACTCTCTGACCGTAGAAATATTAGCTACAGTAATATTGTAAGTACATTAATTTGTCATGGAGAAAATCAAATGACGTCATGTCAGTTCTGTATCTATGGACTCTGTAACTGATTGGCATGCCATCAATTATTTAAACCTATCTCTATTGTACCTTCACCATTAGATGTTTATTGTTTATCGCTTTTCTAAACATTGACAATGCTAGTAAAAGTTTAACGATGTATATGATCCGAAACATTGTTCACTTTCCTGATTATATGCTCTAGACGAATTAATAATTCTTAAATTGTGATCTACCGGAACGCCACTACTACCGACTTCAAGGTATATTTGACAATTGTACAATACCCCGGATAATTGTTATGTCGTGTTACCTGCATTTTGTTAAGTATATTTTGTAATTAAGAGTTTTCTCGGGTTAAAAAATTATTATCACGTAAAAGCTTTAAGTCTCGCGGGACGCAATGTCACAATAGCAACAACCTGATAGTTACAGTTCTTCTGCAATAAATATTATTTCCTTGCTCGCATACAAAAATTTTCCATTCGGGGGGATACACATTTCTATAATTAATCAGACGCAGATGAAATTTACACGTTTGAAACCGTATAATGAGCAAACTTTCAAACAAAAGTTATAAAATTTTGATAAACCTGTAGTTGCCCTTCACTGATTTCACTAATAGGCTTTAGGTCATGTTCCTATTATCATAGTATTATTTCGAATCAAAAGGTTAACGTAAAAATGTAGAATAATGTGATAGAAAATAAAGAGATTGCACCTGAATATCTGCAAATACATAAACGGAAACTATCAATTTAATTTATATTTACCCATACTTAGAGGAATTTGTACGTATTTAGATCAAATAAAAGTAATGTAGTAGAAACATTTCAACAAGATTTAATGATAAAATATGTCAGTTACTACAGGGTATCAGCTGCACAATGAATAATAATAATAATAATAATAATAATAATAATAATAATAATAATAATAATAATAATAATAATAATAATAATGATAATAATAATAATAATAATAATAAAAAAAAAAAAAAAAAAATAATAATAATAATAATAATAATAATAATAATAATAATAATAATATATAAAAAATTAATAATGATAATAATAATAATAATAAAACAATAATAATATTATTATAATAATAATAATAATAATAATAATAATAATAATAATAATAATAATAATAATAATAATAATAATAATAATAATAATAAAACAATAATAATAATAATAATAATAATAATAATAATAATAATAATAATAATAATAAAACAATAATATTATAATAATAATAATAATAATAATAATAATAATAATAATAATAATAATAATAATATTATAATAATAATAATAATAATAATAATAATAATAATAATAATAATAATAATAATAATAATAATAATTGTGATTATTGTAATTCTAAGGCTGATTAAAAACATGATCATTTCCTTTCTATTAGTCATTCTTTTTTTCCTTTTTCTTTTTATATCTTATTTCACCATTTAAGACTGAACATGGTGAATCATTTTTCAATTTAAGATTGCATAAAACATAACACGTTTTATATCAGTTACTACAAAAAGGATATATCATTATCTTTATTTTTCCATTTCTTTTTTATTTGTTTATATGAAAATTCGCAAATATATTTCGCGCTTGTTGGAGGGACTTATAAAAAAAATCAGAAGTTAGCCTACATTTTAATCAAATTCTTTTGCAATTGTGTGAACAAAGTCAAATGAATATCATATATCTGTTTTATTTGTTGTGTATTTCTATACAATGGAGTAAAATAAAAAATTAAAAAAAGACATGAATGAATGAAAAAGAAATCAAATTAACAATTAAATAAAACAATATATAGATAACTTGATTCAGATAGTAAAGCTGGATTCTACGTGAAGAAATAACAAACGGTACCACTATTTATATAATGCAATGGCAATTTAGCTCACGTTTAAAATATTATCAACATACCATAGAAATAATGACACAAACTGATAGCTATATTAATCTACCCAGATAAACATAGAACTGATAATGTCTTAAATCCGGTGTTTGAATAAAATTGAAATGTATGTAAGGAATTGTCAAATATACTCATCGAGTTGCAATTAGGTCAACTGCAAAGCCATGAAATGAATTACATACAAAATATATAAATTTGTCGGAAATCCTGTGTATAGTTAGCTAATTTATACTATAAAATTTGAATCAAGTAAACTGCATTCTCATAATACCTTGATATAAATATATATCGTTAGTTTTATTATGAATTTTTAATGTTCCAGCATAAAAAAATTATATGAAATATGAAGAAAAAAATAAGTAAATGCTTCCATTACAGCACACATATGTATGTATGTACGTATGTACGTATGTATGTATGTATGTATGTATGCATGCATGTATGTATGTATGTATGTATGTATGTATGTATGTATGTATGTATGTATGTATGTATGTATGTATGTATGTATGTATGTATCTGTCTGTCTGTCTGTCTGTCTATCTATCTATCTATCTATCTATCTATCTATCTATCTATCTATTTATCTATCTATCTATCTATCTATCTATATATATATATATATATATATATATATATATATATATATATATAAATATATATATATATATATATATATATATATATATATATATATATATGCATAGATAGATAGATAGATAGAGAGATAGAGATAGATAGATAGATAGATAGATAGATAGATAGATAGATAGATAGATTGATAGATAGATATGTGTGTTGTAATGGAAGCATTTACTTATTTTTCTCTTTATATTTCATATAAATTTTCCATGGTGGAACATCAAATATCAGAAAATCATTTCAAATTCAGTTTCGATACAATTTTCACTATTGACAATATTCTAATGTTTGTTAGTTTTATTATGAATTTTTAATGTTCCACCATAGAAAATTTATATAAATATAAAGAGAAAAATAAGTACATGCTTCCATTACAGCACACATATCTATCTATCTATCTATCTATCTATCTATCTATCTATCTATCTATCTATCTATCTATCTATCTATCTATCTATCTATCTATCTAACTATCTATCTATCTATCTATCTATCTATCTATATATATATATATATACACACATATGAATATTGGGTGGATGGATGTGTGTGTGTGTGTGTGTGTGTGTGTGTGTGTGTGTGTGTGTGTGTGTGTGTGTGTGTGTGCGTGTGTATGTGATCAGATTTTATTCTACATTCACAATAAGATATTCTTTAATCTACTATATTGTTCTCGTACCGTCAGCAAATACAAGATAAAGATGACCATTTGATGTATGACGAACACACAATTAATTATATTTCCAATGCTTTAAGTTATTGTTTGAATGCAACTACCTGAAGTCTGTTGTATTGATTTTAAAAGACGCGGGTATAAAAGAAAAAGTTTGTTTTTGTTGAACAAAATACATTATAAAAATGTTATAAGATAAAGTTTTAAGTTTTGAGCAAAACATCAGAAATTTCTCACATTACTCAGACATATTAACCGTGGTTGGGGAAATGCATTGGTATTAATGCAATCACAAGCAAACATTTAAAGTACTTACCCGGACGTTTCCGAATATACACTGAAACGGAATAAAATGTAATGCTCACATAGAGAATCTAGACTTAAAACTGTCCTTCGCAATCATTACTTACTGAGTACTACCCAATTTTCCCATTTTGTTTATCCTACAGCTTTCTCGCATTATGCTGAAAGAAAAACCCCAAAGAATTGTAATTATTTCCAAAACTGATATGTAGCTATCATATCTATCCCTCTGGTACTATCTAAAATCAGACCAAAGAAAAACTGAGACATTTAGGAATTGAGGTTATCCAAATGCATCAGAAATTTTGATTGAATCCCGATTGGGGATAGCCCCACGTGGCTGGCGCGCGACAAAACATTCTGAAAACGTATCGGCCAGAGCAGTGGGACCTCGCAAAACGATTCTTCACTTCTGTAATTTAAGCGAAATATAATGATTGTGTGTGTCGTAAAGTTGTTTAGGTTTGAAAATACATCACATTAGAAGGCAAACATAAAGTGATTCTAAAATAAAAGCCAAAGTCCCAAAAGAAACTAGCAAATCAATGGAATCAAACAAGCAAGTTGCGTTCGATTTCCATTGAAAGTGACGTTTCATAATTAGTGCTTTGTTCTTTTTCCCTCAGAAATACGTTCTACCGTGTAGTGTGTTAGTTTGAAATATTTTATTGTTCATTATTAACCTATATCATGGTCTAATATTTTTCATTTAGATGGGAAAACAAGCATATAGCAGTTTGATATAATTTCGCTATTGTATGATTTGCAGTGCAATGCCGCGGGCTGGGCAATAAATTGTCACGTTTTAATAATTGACTTTGGCAGATTTGCATAAGAATTCTCTCATGTGTCGATCGGTATTTCTGGTTCTGCGAAAACGTCATAAATTAGCAGCATTTTAAATTTCTAGGGAAATGAAATATACATAAGAGGCATGAGGTGTCAGTTTCAATTTTAGCAAGTAAATAACATGGTCACTTTCGGCATGCAATTTGAAAATGGTCAAAAGTTATGGTTTAATAGCATAGATATGTCGAGTAAAAGAGAAAATACAATGCTTGCACGAAAAAGGAGGAAAACCTGTTTGGTGTATTATCGAAACTATGCTTTAATAAAAATAAACAAAAATGCTCAGCAATTTGTAGAGAAATGTTTGATTCACATTTACCGGGAAATATTTGCACAATATCGTCATGATTGTGACCAAAGTATAATCCCCATTGCCACCACCAGTCTACCCGTTAGTGAACCACTGATAAATGGTTTAGGGTACTCGTGTAAATTAATTGGAAATTCATTGTAAAAAACGTCAGAATTATGTCACTAGAAATCAGCAACTTGTGTTGGTGTAACTGTCTAACATAAAACCATACCTACATCCGACACTGGTCGTGACCCTTAGAGCTAATGTAGTCAAAAAGCTCCTAACACATAACGTTGAATGTAAATCGAATGTATAAGGGAGAAGTTCTATACAATACATATTGTATACATTACATATTACAATTAGTAATGAGGTTTGTTAATGGTGGATACGGCTACAGCAAAATGTAGATTTCGTGGCTGTTTCTACACAGTTTGTTTCATGTATGGGTCTTGCCTAAGGTCCCTGCTATAATTCTGCTGATGCTATCATTTCTCTATTGCCGACTTATGTAATATTTTCCAAATGAAATGCTAATAATTTGATTAATATTGCAGGTAAACCGCAACATTTTCTGAAGTTGGTTAATAATTATTATAAACATAATACCAAAGTTATAATGCTCAAGACGATCATTTCTGTCAATTAAACTTCATCAGTTGAGCTCCAATTTAAAATGTATATGTATTTTCTAAAGAGAAAGTGATATGATACAAGGGTCAAATAATAAATCTAAAAGTATAGCCGAAATCCG
>BROG01000097.1:1387500-1603444 GCA_030159075.1 Atrina japonica
ATAAAGTACAGGTAATGTACTATAATATTTCTACTTTGACTTGGTCGTGTGGTGTGATGAAATACAAATAGATAAATAAAATCTCAGGACAATCAGAATCATTGACGAGTCGTTGATCTTAACATTTATGATGACGAGAACACAGAAAAAATCTACTTAACCCAATCAAATTTCGCCATTCGTGCAATAGTCTGTGTTAATCATGACAAATATGAAAGAACCGTAGAGAATTCTTCAACGGTTTGATCTTTACAAATTACCAAATTGAGACTTTTTTCTAAACACAGGTGCAATTTGCGCTCTGTGAACAAAGATGGGTAGAATAATGAGTGTCTCAGGGGCTACAATGTTGAAAGATAATTTGCAGTTCATTTTTCTTTCAATTTGTTGACATAAAAGTTATGTTTTCCCAAGGTAGATATCGCTTAAGAGTATTAAGCATTGTGTTTTCCGATACGGCAAACTCTCAAAGAATAAAGCTATTAATGATTCCGGGATTCAACACTTTATAATATGGTGTTTGGATCATAGTAATTTCAAATAGTAGATCGATTGTTACTACAATGTTCATCCACACACCTACAAAACGACCCTGTTAATACCTGGGTAAAATATTTTACCCTCCAATAGAAAATACATTTTAAAAATGTGTTATCCTCCATGGACACAAAAAACCTCCTCAGCAGATGAAACAGATACTCTTGCCCAAACAATGGCACACGAACATAAAGGAGGAAGAAAAAATGAAGACAGGGAAAGAAATGGAGGAGGCGGAATGATATTCCTCGTGCTGAAAGGCAAATTGACAAATTGATAAAAATGAAAATTGAATCTGTATTCGAATTACAGAAGAAAACTATTCCTAGCATTCTTCTGTTCATGTTTTCAGCGCATCAGAAATATCTCATAAACAATTTTTGAAAAAATATTTTGAACATTTATTCCCATCACATTACAGTCTTCCGATTATAATCAACTTTGTATGCAGCTATATTTACCACAAAATCCCTAGGTTAGCTAAAGAAGCCTTGTGTGTCTGGGCAAGGGGTTATGATTCGAGAGGTGAGCTACGGGTTAAAAATGAATTTTTCCCTCACGCTTAAATCGTATCTATATTCCAGTGCATAGCATGGTATTTAAGAAAAGTCGACGCTTGTGTAGAAAAATCCGTTTAGTATATAATAACTGAAATTATATATATGCTTACTTGAAACTGCATTCTGAACAAAAAAACCGTGACCATTGTAACATTCTACTAAACAATCCTAGCTTTCAAATATTTGATTTATGTGCTATGCATAAGTGTACATAGTATAATATTTATAGTTAATAATTTAAATCTTAACAAAATGAAATGATAAAAGGGATGAACAATAGTACACAGAGCTGTAATATTAATGAAATATATCTGAAACATAGATGATGCTGCCTTACAGATTTAAATCAAGAGGGATTACATCAAAGGTTAAACTTATGACGTTTAAGGCAATATATTTCTTTGGCCATTATATAAAAGTATTTAATTATATATATATATATATATATATATTATATATATATATATATATATATATATATATATATATATATATATGTGTGTGTGTGTGTGTGTGTGTGTGTGTGTGTGTGTGTGTGTGTGTGTGTGTGTATGTTGACTATACACAGATGGAAAATTGAACGTATTTTACATGTTTTTATGTTGGGTGCATTCAAACCATATATAAGTCAATTAAAATTGAAGCATAGTACCCCAAATTATCTATATCGTTGTTACATGGTTGTATCTATCAATGTGCAAAAGTTAAAAGTAAGTAGAAGAATCAAACTGAATCATTTATCTGTTTTTTCTGTCTAGTCGTTAGTCTGTTTTCCTGTTTACCCCTTTGTCTGATTCACCGTTTATCTGTTTGTCCGTCTATCCGTTAGACTGTTTTCCTGTTAACCCCTTTGTCTGAATGACCGTTTATCCTTTTATCTGTTTCAACGTCTACTCTTTAGTCTGTTTTCCTGTTGTCTGTCTACTCTTTAGTCTGTTTCCCTGATCTCCGTCTACTCGTTAGTCTGTTTTCCTGTTTACCTCTTTGTCTGATTGACCGTTTATCCTTTTATATGTTTCAACGTCTACTCTTTATTCTGTTTTCCTGTTCTCCGTCTACTCGTTAGTCTGTTTTCCTGTTCTCCGTCTACTCCTTACTCTGTTTCCCTGTTTACCTCTTTGTCTGATTGAACGTTTATCCTTTTATCCTCTTGGTTTCCAGAGGTCCGTGTTTGTCCATTTTTACCGGATTTGTATCTATGTCCTGAACATTCTATTGATTTATACTTTGGTATCTGAATTTTTTATATTTCAACGTCTTCTGTCTCTTTCTCCGCTACTGTTAGTCCCTGTTCTCCGTCTACTACTCCTGTTACCTCTGTTGATTGACCGTTCATCCTTTTATCTTTTTCAACGTCTACTCGTTTGACTGTTTTCCTGTTCTCCGTCTACTCGTTTGACTGTTTTCCTGTTTACCTCTTTTGTCTGATTGACCGTTTATCCTTTTATCTTTTTCAACGTCCACTCGTTAGTCTGTTTCCTGTAGTCCGCCTACTGTTTTCCTGATTCTCTACTTGTTAGTCTACTCTTTGTTTGACTGTTTCCTTTTATCTGTTTCAACGTCTACTCTTTATTCTTTTTCCTGTTCCGACTCGTTAGTCTGTTTTCCGTTTATCTACTTTTATTTCTGTTTCAACGTACCGTTTGACTGTCGTTAGTCATGTTTCAACGTGTTAGTCCGCTCCCGTACTCGTTTGACTGTTTTCTGTTTACCCTCTTTGTCCGATTTCCGTTTACTTGTTAGTCTGTTTTCCCTGTTCTCCGTCTACTCGTCTGTTTACCTCTTTGTCTGATTGACCGTTTTATCCTTTTATCTGTTTATCCTTTTATCTGTTTCAACTCTTTAGTCTGTTTTCCTGATTTCCGTCTACTCTTTACCTTTGTTGATTAACCTGTTCTCCAACGTCTACTCGTTTTTCTGTTCTCCGTCTGTTTTCCTGTTTGTCCGTCTACTCGTTAGTCTGTTTTTCTGTTCTCCGTCTACTCGTTTGACTGTTTTCCTGTTTACCTCTTTGTCTGATTGACCGTTCGTCCTTTTATCTGTTTCAACGTCCACTCGTTAGACTGTTTTCCTGTTCTCCGTCTACTCGTTTGACTGTTTTCCTGTTTACCTCTTTGTCCGATTGACCGTTTATCCTTTTATCTTTTTCAACGTCTCTACTCGTTTGACTGTTTTCCTGTTCTCCGTCTACTCGTTTGACTGTTTTCCTGTTTACCTCTTTGTCCGATTGACCGTTTATCCTTTTATCTGTTTCAACGTCCACTCGTTAGTCTGTTTCCTGTAGTCCGCCTACTCTTTAGTCTGTTTTCCTGATTTCCGTCTACTTGTTAGTCTGTTTTTCTGTTTACCTCTTTGTCTGATTGACCGTTTATCCTTTTATCTGTTTCAACGTCTACTCTTTATTCTGTTTTCCTGTTCTCCGTCTACTCGTTAGTCTGTTTTCCTGTTGTCCGTCTACTCGTTAGTCTGTTTTTCTGTTCTCCGTCTACTCGTTTGACTGTTTTCCTGTTTACCTCTTTGTCTGATTGACCGTTCATCCTTTTATCTGTTTCAACGTCCACTCGTTAGACTGTTTTCCTGTTCTCCGTCTACTCGTTTGACTGTTTTCCTGTTTACCTCTTTGTCCGATTGACCGTTTATCCTTTTATCTGTTTCAACGTCTACTCGTTGGACTGTTTTCCTGTTCTCCGTCTAATCGTTTGACTGTTTTCCTGTTTACCTATTTGTCTGATTGACCGTTTATAATATTTTATCTGTTTGTCCGTCCGTCTACCCGTTAGTCTGTTTCCGGTTTACATCTTTGTGTGATTGACCGTATCTGTCTGTTTGTTTGTTCGTCCGCTTTTTTTATTCTGTTTACCTTTTTTATCTGTTTGTCCATCTTTTTTCCGTTTACCCCTTTGTCTGTTTGTCCTTTTTCCTGTATGTCCGTGTATCCATTTGATTGCTTATCTGTTTATCCGTTTGTATGTTTGTACGTTCACACATTTGTCCGTTTACATGTGTTGTCCATTCGTTTACCCGTTTGTCGGTTTATACGTGTGTCTGTTTGTTCGATTACCCGTTTTTCTGTTGCTCGTCTGTCTATTTGTCTGTTTTTCTGTTTACATTTTTTCTGTTTGTATGTCCGTGTACCCATGTGTATGTTTATCCGTTTACCCATTTATATGTTTATCCATTTACACATTTGTCTATTTATCTGTTTGTTTGTCCGTCAGTTTACCCGTTTGTCAGTTTAGACGTGTGTCTTTTTGTTCGTTTATCCGTTTTTCTGTTTGTTCTTTGTAGCTCTGTAGCTCGTCTATCTGTTTATCCGTTTATATTTTATCTGTTTGTCTGTCTATTTTCCCGTTCACCCCTTTGTCTATTTGCACTTTTTCTATATATCTATGTCCGTGTACCCATTGTATGTTTATCCGTTTATCCGTTATTATGTTTGTCCGTTTACACATTTGCTCGTTTACTTGTTCGTCCGTTTACCTGTTTGCCTGTTTATACGTGTGTCATACACCCGATTTTTTTTCTATTTGTCCATTTTCTGTTTGTACCCACCTCTTTGTTTATCCGTTTACCCAATTGTCCGTTTACCCGTTTGTCCGTTTATCCGTATCCCTTTTTATGTTTGTCCGATAGATTTTACACATTTTGGGAGTTTTTTCATATGACGCTTTGGTTATCGCAAACAATGCTTGCAAAAGTTATGGAATCGCTCGGAGGGGGTGTTACTTTCCCTCAATACGTATTGTCTCGTTGGTGCTTGGAAACTCCATTGACTTCTGTAATTGATGTCAGGAATGCCATTTATGCATATACCTGTTGGTTCCAGAATTTTGGGCTTTGAATAGCATCTATTTGCTTTATTATTATTATTATTATTATTATTATTATTATTATTATTATTATTATTTATTTATTTATTTATTTATTTATTGTTGTTGTTGTTTCTCCCATTGTCTATACGTAGGAGTGTGTATTTAAAAGAGAAAATCATAGCAATGACAATAATCATCATCAGCGGTAGCAGAAGCTGCAGCAGCAGCAGCAGCAGCAGAAGCATGTTCCGACAAATGTGGCATATGAAATGAATATAATAAAAATAACACACACACACACACACACACACACACACACACACATAATATGTGTATATATTTGCCTATATTTTATTATTGTAAATATTATACAGCCAAAATAATGTTATATGGGATGACACAAATGTATTTAAGTTACATTGTGCATCTGAACACAGCTGATATACAATGTTATATAAGTGACAGTGTATATATAATGATATATATATAATCTAGGAAACAAAACACATTGAATGTTCCAAATTAAAGACGGAAATTGGCGATAGAATTGTTACAGTAAAACCTGCCTTAGCGGCCACCTCTATATGAGGATTACTTGTTTATAAAGTGTATACTTCAACCAAACTGAACCTGTGTATAAGGGTCACCTGCACATAAAGGTGAATATTTTCTGGTCCCTTGGGTGGCCTCTATATACAGGTATCACTGTATATGTATTTCAGTATCGTCGGCTAAGACACTTAGCGACTTCTAAATTAATAAATACACAATACAATATAAAAGGCATGCGGTAATAATATAGAACTTCATTTATATTGTGTTATCATATGATTTTAAGCTAATCAGCTAATTTCTAAAAACATAAGTGAAAAGTGAAAGTAGAGTTTTGACCTACATTCGACACTGATAATTCCGTTTTCAATACAGCCTTTTTGTTAAGCTGATGTGGAGGAATCGGTGCAAAGATTGGGGTTATATTAATTCTGAATAATAAGACTGGAAAACTTACTAAAAATTAAGTAAGATACCGCTAAACTTGAAACAATCAACACTAAGTCATATTTTAAATCAGATGATCTAGGAGTATATCTACCTTATTTTGACGATGTCAAGTCAAGAATTCTCAGATATCCAGTTCACAATAACAATTTTGTCATTTTTAAAATTCAAATTAAGTTTAGAGTTCTTTTTTTTCTAAATGGCTATGTATGTAGAATTAATCTCAATAATTTGTGTTTTAGTAAATCATAGTTTTAAAATGAAAGTAATGTCTTTCATTCATGATATACAAAACAAGATTTATAGACCAGAGTTTGGGGATTCATATATATATATATATATATATATATATATATATATATATATATATATATATATATATATATATATATATGTGTGTGTGTGTGTGTGTGTGTGTGTGTCTGTATGTGTGTGTGTGTGTGTGTGTGTGTATAGATCACAGAGCGGAGTAATATATATATATATATATATATATATATATATATATATATATATATATATATATATATATATATATATATATATATATATATATATATATATATATATGTGTGTGTGTGTGTGTGTGTGTGTGTGTGTGTGTGTGTGTGTGTGTTCTAATGCGATATTGCTTCTTGGATTTTGTTCATGGGTTTGTAATCATTTTCTTATTTGCCGTGGATTGTGTATTATAAATATTTTTTTATTTACTCTGGAGAGCTGCAAGATGACCTGCTGTAGGATGGATTCCGGGTTGTTTTTTTTTAAAGTTCTAATATAACATCACGGGTACTTAACTACACGTGTACCTATATTATGAATCTGATTTATAAATCATTGTATATTTCGACACCAATGTTCAGCTTACATGAAAACAATTGCATCTTTATCAGTAGGAGCGTGGAACAAATTACTGAATGCCCAAGTACCATAACATGCACACAACGCTATGAAATCTTATCAAGTAACGACGGAACACTGTAACATAATGAACTGAGAGTCGAATAGGGGGCGTGTCTTTTAGACGCATTGCATAGTTGTGGTACACGTGCTTTTATTTTGATTTTTTAAAAATTCTGTGTGGCGAGAAATATCGTTATTTTCCTACAGAAAAGAATTTTACAGAGTAATAGAAAATTTATATCTTGTATGGAAATTTGTACGGAGCAATATCTGTTTTGTATTCACTTTCCAATCAAAGTGGATTTGGTATAAAATCGATCTGTAATTTGATGTCGAAATGAGATGGAAATAACATGTGTCTATAGAAATTAGCGCTGACCCATCGCGGTTGTTGATTGGTTTTCGCATTCCCACTGATAATGTCCCGTTGGCGAGAAGGCGTTCATATTTCAGTATTCTTATGAATACAGGAATACTATTGGCTAACGAGGTGACATCTTTCCAGCAAAAATGTTTCCCGTGGGATATATTAGTATCCTTTGGGACGCAATAGTCACACTGTACACGAGAAAGCAACAAAAGGCGTACCCGAGAGACTTAAGGCCAGAACCCGAGTGAGAGCTCATCGAGGGTAAATAATGGTCGGACTTATCACAGCTTTTAGCGATCTATGACCTAAAACAATAAAGTAAAATATTATAGTATTTTGGGAATCGTCGCTGAGACTCAGAACGGGTAAAACATACCGGTGATTTGTTTAAAAGTGGAAAGATTAAATGATCATCAATTTCTTATTTCAAGGAATAGTAAATATGTTGAATCAAAAGGAATAGTGTTAAGGGATTTTGTACATGTTCGGGGAGCAGACCTCCGAGCCAGCTAGAATCCCTGCTGCTCCACCACTTATGAAGGAAGAGCCACTTACTTCTGGGCAGGCAAATCCCATACGAAACTGGATGCAGCCCACCGTTGTCGACGGGCAGGTCGGGGGAAGGTAAATTTATATCTCAATTATATATCTACTTTAAACGCATATCCCTCTTAGTATAGGGCCTATTTCTTAAATAAAAATATTTTGTTATTCATATTTTTGCGGATCAGAAAATATTCGATACCTCAAGAGAAGTCAAACCATAGATCGGTATTATTATTTTTCTCTTGAGTATTAAGGTATTTTGCAGGTCCCATCACTGAGAAACAAACTTATGATGTTTACTTATCGTTACATACTATCTTTATTATACAAGTGCCAGATTTTCCCTTGATACCATTCTCATATTTTCCATTTCATTCGCTTTCCCCTACAGACATTTTACCCCTCTTATTTTCAGTGCTGGCTTTGGACGTGCTCACTTTGAGAAGCAACCGCCCAGCAATTTGAGGAAAAGCAACTTTTTTCACTTCGTTTTGGCTCTATACGACCGTCAAGGACAGCCTATAGAAGTCGAAAGGACCGCATTTATAGATTTTGTAGAAAAAGAACAGGTATGTTAAATATATATATATATATATATATATATATATATATATATATATATATATATATATATATATATATATATATATATATACGCACATTTTAATTTTTATAAGGTTAGGTGATACCGATTTTATCTAAAACTATTCTACTATTGCTACTACTACTACTACTACTACTACTAACTACTACTACTACTAATAATAATATAATAATATTAATGATAATAATAATCACCATCATCTTGATTATGATAAAGATAATGAGAACAAAAAATATAAAAACAACATTTTGCTGTGTTGATTTGAAATTTGACGAAAATTTATTAAGCACTTTATGTAATTGTGTCATGAAATATTCATGTTTTCTGGCCATGAAATATATGGATAATGCATAAATTTGAATTATTATTTTTTAATGTAGGAATTAAATGGACAAAAAACCAACAACGGAATCCACTATCGTTTACAGTTATTGTACGCAAATGGTAAGTTTTTTTTATGTCTAATCATTTCAAGCTGCAACATATTTTGCCTCAGAATTATATCTATTAACAACAACAAGAACAACAACAACAACGAATTCTTGTTTCAATATTTTAATATTTAATTTAATTTCGGACCAGTTTACTAAGAGATTAATTTATTTACGTTTAAACTGGATTAAGGATATATTCTTTTCTTCTAATTGCGGATTTAGCTATGAATTTTGGCTCATGTTTCCAACGGGTATATCGCCGTGATTCTGGAATATTTTATATTGTTCAAATATTTGAAATAGAGCATTTTTATTTGCTCAATAATCAGATATGCAAACGAACTAACTACATTATAAAACAACCAGGGAACTGTTTCTGTGGCCGTTTTAACCCGCAAATATTTAATTCTGCTATCTCCCGGATGATCAGTCCGTGTCTATCTTTATGGACAGATCATTGGGAAAGCGACATAGAAAATAACTAGAACTTCAATTATTTGTTTGTTTACTGGCATAAAATAATTAGCAACCTGCAAAATTGACCCCGGTTGTGAAATGATTTTTCAATACTTTCGTTGCTGTAGATTATCGAGAGAGCGTTAAAATGCTTTGATGGGAGAAAATAATAGAATAACGGAATTATACCGTTCTTTGACAGATGGCTGGTATAAATTTCCCGAACAACAACATATCAGATCCTTAAATAATAAATTATAATATTGATTGAATTAGATGAAAAAAGACGAAAGAAAAGGCATCGAAGCTTATATTTTATTTATAGAAGTACCATTTTAGATGGTTTTATTTTCAATTTTGCTGTTTGATGTATAAATTATTTACGACTAGATTTGTGTCTCGCTTTAGTTTGGGACAAAATCAACACTTTTAGGATGATTCATCATGTATTCACGATGTCGCGCATATCAAAAAATACAAAATAAAAATAATTTGAAGTAAATAGCTATGAGATCAATTGTATTTAAATGAATGTTCATAAAATGACAGACTTAATGATAGAATGAATTGTAGATTCTGTGAATATCAGTTTATATCCAAAGGATTTTGAAAAAAGAAATAGGAGAAATGTAAATTTATTAAACATCTGTGTGTATGTGCTACGTGTACACATCAATTTTCGAACCGTAACTTATTCCCGAGTTTGATGGCTGCTAGAATTATAAACAAGTTTTCGAGCGTTTTTATTTCTTTATCAGGATGTTAAAGGGTTATTCTGAGATTTAAAGATTAGATATTTCTTCTTTCAATTTCACTGTGAAAAACTCATCTGGGTTTGAATACATTGTTTAATGATAATACCAGACATAATATAGAGTAGATGACATAAAACACCAAAACTCAATTCTTATGAGTTTTTTGTTCAAATTCTTAGCTTTATCTAAATAGAAAAATACTCATTCATGCACTGGACACTCCTTTGTCATATTTTTAAAATCATGATGGCCATGAGAGCTAATTCAAAAATAGTATAATTTACTGAATAAACGTGATACTCTCTAATTATATTGTTGAAATACCTAATACAATTTAATTATATATATATATATATATATATATATATATATATATATATATATATATATATATATATATATATATATATATATATATATATAAAGAGGAGGGGTACCATATAGAGGAGGGGTACCATATTATTTGAAAAATCAGCATAGTTGCAGGGAAATCCTACTACAATAAGTACATACTATCAGGAATTAATATCAATTTGTATTCTTTACAGAGATTTTTTCGATCAATCTTCATTTCTACCTAGAAGTTGGGACATTCAGTTCTCTCACCCACCCTACCCGAAATCACGTGTGACTTTTGCGTCCGTGAACATGTATCATACGAGTCACACACAAATTCAGAGTGAAATGTGAAATTTTAATTGTACAAAGCATAATACTACATTTGACATGTTATCTTGCAGGGGTCCGACAGGAGCAGGACCTATTTGTCCGTCTTATTGATTCTGTTACTAAACAGGTAGGCTTCTATCATTAATATTATCACTTTCCGTTTATTCAATAAATATCAATGTTTAGATGGTCTATCAATGTCTTGTAAAACGATGACTTAATGTATCGACAAATATTTACCTGTATGTTATCACCTTTTAATTGTATCTGATTTTACCTGTATTCTGTCAAAAGAATGATTTGAAATGTGTTTTTATTCTATTTATTTAATCGGTGATTTCCGAGGAAATGTTGTTTTAAGTTAAGTAAATATCTCGCGTTAATTTGCATATTCGCCGGGTAAAATGTGACTTAGAGAGATTCCGATATTAGATACATAACAATATTCATTTCGCGTATTTTCTTTATTCACAGAAAAAAACTCTTATTTTTTGTCGATTTCCGGAACATATGGCATCGTGTTAAACTTTCTAGTTATGAATGTAAATGAAATTCTCCACAATAGTCCAATTTCGGTTTCTCGCCATGCCGACGCGTGTACGATGTTCATTGAATCTATACACACTCCGACTTTGTAGCAGTACGAAGATGATGAATCTAATTTGGTAAAATGTAGCTAGATGTAAGCACAGCGATTACCAAATGGCTCGGAATTCAGTCTTGAATCAATTAATCCCAGTCTCGTTGTAACTCTTTTTATCACACTTGCATTGTATGTTCGTTAGTGAACTTCACCCTACTATGAGTTTAGACCGTTTTACGGGTCAAACAATTCATGGCTGACATCATATTTCACTTTATCATTAATACTCGATAGAATGAAAGAAATAAAGTTTTTCATTTACTTTTCTATGCTAAAAATGCATTTTATTTTTTCTACATTTGAAGGCAATCATATATGAAGGGCAGGACAAAAACCCCGAAATGTGCCGGGTACTTTTGACCCACGAGATAATGTGCAGGTTAGTCTTATTTTCTGTACTAAGAAATATACAAATACATTTATTTTTTACTTTTTGCATTTCCCCTTCTACTGTAATTCACGTTCACTTTACACTTTGTTATGAAGAAGGGACAGATGGCACAAAAATTTGACAATAATTATGACAACTTGTTTTGTTAGTTTTTACGTGTTCCTTACTTCTATCTAATATATATATATATATATATATATATATATATATATATATATATATATATATATATATATATATATATATATATATATATATATATATATATATATATATATATACACTTAGTGGAACAAAAGTGAGTTCTCCAAAATGTATTTTACTATATATTCTTAGTAATTCTGCATTTGTTTGATTTTGTACTCAGAATTTATTAGACATACAAAATAAATGAAAAATAGCAGGTTTAACTCTGGAACTCTGGACCTAATTTTTATAATATTTTCGTCAGTTAAAATTCATAAATTCGATGGCTGTCAATGGTTTTATTTTGGTATTTATGAATTACGTCGAAAATCCATTCATTATCTTTGTAAGAAACATCGAAATGACGTCGCCAGAATTTTACTCTCATGCAGAATGATGTATTTCTCTTTAAATAATTGATAATTAATAATAATCCTGTGAAGTTTTGTTAAAATAGGATAAACAATGAATTCTACGAGTTATTGAAAAAAAACATGAATTTACTAAAATATAGTGAAAAAAACTTTGGGACCTCACTTATGTCCCATCACAGCACACACACACACACACACAGAATTATTCATTTGATAATATTATTTATTTGATATTGCTGAAGGTTGTGTTTATTCAGAAAGCATTGTTGTGGTATATAACTTCTTGCCTCACAGTGATTTTGCTGCTGTTATAAGAGTGATGATGAACTAAATCAAGATTATTGTTCTCATTGTCCTGGCTCCAGAAATATAATCTATTTATTTTACTATTTTACGAAGACAAATAAAACTAGATGAATGGGAGTGTAGAAATCCTAATTTTCAAAGCATTCCATCAAGATTATATCAAGAGGGGGTATTGATCAAATGAGCAATAGGTTTTCGTATTTCCCCCTGTATTGAGGACATAAATTTGATGATTAATTACAGATAAGACTCGTGAAAAACAAAAGGAGTCGACATTTTGAATTTTCTTCCCATAGATCATTTTGATAGACATCATTTAACAAAATGTCCGTACAATGATGGCATTTTTAGCGGCATTCATTACTGGTATGTCAGTTGCAAATAACAACAAACAATATTCCGGGCACCTGTCATTTCGACAACCCCCTCCGACAAACCTTCTGGGCGATTTTCCACAATCTGGACACACAGCGGGTCACATCCCCATAAACCGTTATGATTGAGTTCTGACTATTTTCTGTAGATTAGTTTCGGCATCAAGTTCCGTTACGTATGATTACAAAACAAGAGGGTTGTTATGATAGAAAGTGTGAAAAATTAACCTAGAAACCTGGCACTTGATAAAGACGATGTTAGAAACCATATTCCGACTATGCATGTTTATGGAACAAATTTGGAGTATACTTGTGTTCTAATTACTTACTTTACAGAACGAAACAAAAAGGCGCATATGTTTTCAGAATGCTTTTCTCAATTATTAATTGATCATCACTCTATAATACGATACGTGCAGATATACAATCACTTTTTATTTTAATACATATGCTTCAACACCACACATACAGGTGTGCATTCTCGCAGTTGTTTATTTAACATGGAAACAAGGAAATAATAATCACAATGCCCGACTTTCAAAATGAAAATGAAATTTCTAAAATTACTAACAACATATGTTTTATTTCTACAATTTGACTAATGCAAAACTATCAATATATTCATGACGCAGCAAATTAATAATAAAAAATAATACTTGTAATTGGAAGTTTATTTATTAACTTTGTATTAATTATTTATAGATGCAATATATATACCAATGAATGAAATTTCTGTTTGAGTCAAGACAATTTGATCACACTTTCAGTTAATTTTGGAATATTTGATAAAGGGTAGTCCGTTTGAATACTAGATTTCGATTTTGTATGCAATTTCGGTAAGGAAAATAAAGCATCACAATGTCCTCAAAATCTCAATACATCAGTTTTTCTGAAAAAGTCACTCTCTATCTTTTACCTTGTATCTTTATAGTCGCTGCTGTGATAAGAAAAGTTGTGGGAACAGAAATGAGACTCCTTCAGATCCCGTCATAATTGACAGGTAGGCATGAAATATTTTTTTATATAAAAAATAAATTTGACACGATGAACAATATGTGTAATTTATGATATATAAATCATGCAAAATTGAATGATGTATCGGAATTCCCCATTTTGCCTTCTTACTAAGAACATACATGCACAATGCAACACAATTAGTTATTTAAACATTGATTCTAATTTTAACGCTTTATAACTATTAAAGACCACTGTACAATTTATAACACGTGCTGGAAACTGGATTACCTCCTCCTACTAACACCCACGAATACAGATATTGTGTTTGCACCTATAAGAAAACAATTGCGTGTACTGGTTCTTTTAATAGAATATGATCATTGTTTGCCTTCTATATAATATATCAATGATAACAATCACGTGCAAGGTCATGACCCAACAAAATTTGAAAGCTGTTATTTTCAGTAATTTTATCAACACTACACATTAATTAAACCACGCCTGCTTATAAAATTCGATGCCGACCATATTTTTGTATCCAAACAGACGTAGAGTGTGTCAGAGTTTGACACAACAACAAGGCGAGAGAGAGTCAACCAGGTGGTCAGGACAAATGTGGTCTTATTTTTGTCCAGTCTCACGCTGACCTTCCCTAATTTCGGCTTTTAAACCATCCACTATCGTCTGATCTTGTGGACAACACAAGTTCATTAGGGCAAATATTAATGAGAAACGTGAATAGATATTGAACGTGTTAATCATGACTTGCGTCTTCATTGCTGCCCTTTAGAGGTATTGATACTAAATCGTCTTACACTATTGTATTTTACGATGGCAGAGAAAGTGTATCAATAGTACGAGAATGAGCTTTTGTTAGAACATAATTCTTGATACAAGACCAATATAATCATGATAGTGCAAATTATGGATTACATTGTAAACTCTTAAATACATGGGTCTTATTTTTAGGAATTCTTAAAACAGTTCCTCTCTAAGAGACATTTAGACGAAATTGTTTTTCAAATTTAGTTTTAATTTTGGTATTTTCTTCTCCTCTGAAAAGTTTGTAACTAAATAAATGAATGAATTATTATTGTTATTATATGTTATAAAATGTGTTCAATTTCACCCTTTTCTCTGGGAAAATACATTATTCAGAAATATTTAGTTGATTGTGTATTACCAACATTTCTACCCCTATGTAAAATCCTATAACTTTATACTGTTGTATTCAAGATTAAAATTCACTGAACATTTTTATAATTTTATAAGTTTTCTTATTGTACACAACATTTGATCAGTATGAGATATATGTTCAGATCTACTGTGAAAGTCATAATATTATAACATAAAGGTTGAAATCAGAAGTTCATATACATGTTTAACATTCACTTGAACCAAATCTTATGGAGATCATTCAAAATGCTCTAAATCAATCTTATTTCCACTACACGCACAAGTCTGCGACCATTACACGATTTACTGCGACTTTTATATTAAAGGAAAGATACAGATGATATCGTCTCCTTTTTGACCTGGTATTAATGAATTAATTCTATGAGTTAATAGCACACCAGTCATATGCCTCTCTTGCCGATATGATCCCAAGAGCTTTTGAGCGGTGTTGACTGATCGATAGATAAGACTTTTTATACACTGACACAATGAGAGAGAGAGAGAGCGCGCGCGCGCGCGCGAGAGAGAGAGAGAGAGAGAGAGAGAGAGAGAGAGAGAGAGAGAGAGAGCATCGAAATTATAAATATGAAGTATTTTGATATTTTATTATAGTCTTCATCCACCAACTGTTTTATCCTCGTTACACAACAGCCCTTGAAAACAATGGACTCTTCAATCAATGACTTAGTCCAGTCCAAATATGTCTTTAGGGTTGAATGGGTTATGATCTTGGATATACTTATGCTGCTTAGATATTAACTCTCCGATAGCTCACAGAAAAATAATGTTACCAGTTTTGCAATTTTTCAAGATATAATCAGAATCTGGCTTCATAAAGATAGGTATTCTGTGTGATTTTTTTTTGTTATCCAAGATGATTAAATGTATCATTTTAATTACTTTGTTTTGCAATCATAAACATTGCATCTAGTTGGGACCTCCACGAGGGTTAAATGTCTATACAACTAAACAAAAACATAAACTAAATTTCAATTACCGATGAATCTATCTTCCGCCGTATAGTAATCTTTTTAATTGCAAGTTATACAAAATGTGATGTGATATAGATATAGGACCATGGAGGGAATCTCCGGGGCATAATTCCGGACAATACTCTAGTAGTGTATGGCAATTTTGTTAATGAAACTCATACCGTAAAGTACCAGCTAGTTCTGACTCGAGGCGTGCTGTCTGACTTAGGTGTTAGGGGAGCATAAGGCATCTACCATTGATTTTTGAGAATTTATTGTAATGATTCCAATCGACAGCTGGTATAGCTCGGAAAAAGTGATTGACAATAATTAATTTGTAGGTTTCTATACAGTTTACTGAGTCCATTAGAATTTGCTGAAATACTGGAACCACTGATAGAGTAGCATGATCACGATAATACGGTAAATGTAACACAAAACCGAGGAAAAATATAAATTATGCTTGTTTGTCTTTTGAAATTTGCAAAAAGTGAAAATGAATAGGAAATTCTTATCTATTTTGATTGACAAACCTGTTTGAAAAATATTTGCAGACATTTTGAAAGGCTACGTTCAATTAAAGTTTAATATACGTTACTTACTTACCGATAGCATAAGTACGACAGAAATTTAAAATTCCAAAATAATATTTACTTCAGTACAAAAGGAAATACAAGAATTCAGTTTTGAGGAAACTAATGTTTATTTTCAAATATGGCATGAACAGTATATGAACAAACGTATCAGATACATGAAACATATTGTTATATATAATCAGTATTGGAAGGGTGTTTGATTTGGTCACGACACTCAGATACAAAAACAAATAGTTGCTGCAAAGTCGAATTAAAAAAATATAAGTAGAATGGCGGAGTTGTATTCTACTTAATCGGTTAGGTGTCGCAAAACCAAAACCAAACAGTGATAAAAATAATAATATATTTTAATGTTAAAGTCAATCATTGAAAAGAACATTATTCCTTATCCAAGAACAACCGTACCAATGCTTGACGGTCTGTTACAAAAATTGATATATGAAAAAGGAAATGTAACTTCATGCATTTTGCAAGAGATTCGATAACAATTTGGGTGGTTTTCCAAAAACATAAACACCAATTTAGAAGCACAAAAATACCAATATCCCTTTATGTGTCTACCATTTTCACCAGTAACAAATCAAATACTGAGGTAAATTTGACATTGATACAGTTTTATGGTTTTGTCTCGTCCACTCTATGACGTTAGCCAAGATTTACTGTTACTGCGGCCACTAAACTACTGCAGTCATACGGGGCAAAGGTACAAAAAAACGATGTAAGAAAAGAAATATCATCTGATTTACTAACACACATAGAAATAAAACTGCTGGCATTGTTTGTGTAAATGTGTTAAGGTGCCGTGTATTGATGGTTTAATCATATAAAATTTACACGCTCAGTTCATTCATGATATTTTCTCATTAACACCAATGTCCTAAAATTGTGCGTCTTAATTTTTTGTGTTCTACGTACTGTTTTTCTAAGCTCTCCTTCTGATCTACCCATCTAGTTTTAATCCTAAGAATTAATATAAAATGTTTCCATTCCTAATTCGGGTAATATCATATTTTTTTCCTCTAGACAACGAAAGAGTTCCACACCCCTAGAATCTATTTCAGAGATCTGTTACTCGGTTATATCAGTTGAGGTGCGATAAATTTGAAAACCCTTTGATATTCCCATAATTCTAAATGATTTTAAATAGTGTGTATAGTTGATTTACTGTGTGCTTATTTGTAAGACAATTGTTTCTATATGAATTTCTTATACCATAAATGTGAAAAAGATGTCAAGTTGTTCTTAACTAGAATAGCAGTTTTGCAAGTGTCCTGTTGGCCAATACTACAAGATAATTACAAGTATTGCTTTAGTCATGGATGATAACATGTAATTTTTTCTGTCACCGCCGCAGCTTAAAGCAAAGCACTATATTCATCCGACCAATTACACATCCTCGATTCTAAACAGAAAACTCTTATAAAGTGGACGATGGCTGCGCAAGATGAAATAATTAGAAAATTGGATTTGACAACATTTTGATCGAGAAGACTCTTCTTTCTCGTGAACAATTCAGTAAGAGTAGATTTGTAATCCTTTGTAAGTCTGTTTAAAACTCATTAACGCCGTCCGATAGCGAACAGATAATATTTGCTTGATGGCCATTTTCAGGTTGTTTTAGTATTGACAAAGCGTGTAACGAGTCAGAGTGCTCGTCTGAGAACAATTCAAGAGCTGACCCGAAATTCCTGACAGTATAATCCTACAACCAAGCATATCGTTACATACCAAGAATACCGATACACACTGATTTGATATGACTTCATACAGTTCTGAGCAATGATAAATGTAACGTTTATAATATGGAAACTTATATTGAAAATCCCCCTACAAAAGACTTTTTGTTTCGTAACAAATCAAATTATGTAGAATAAAATGAAAACTACGCTAAATAATGATAAGAATACCCACAGAAAAGAATTACTAAGTGGTTATTGCAACAACTACAATGTGAAATGCAGTGTTGAAGAGAAAAACCTGATTATAATTAATAACAAGAATTTGTTAAAGCAGATTCAAAAAAATTTAAACAATTTTTATTCCAATATCTTAGCTTATTTTTCATGAAAGGTTTTGTTTAAAGTGCACAACAAAATGTACGTCAAAGGTTATAAGTGTATGTCAGCAGTACCTTTCCCAAGTAGAATGTTTTCTTTAAACGATAAAACTATTCCAGACTTAAAACGAATATTTTGTTGGTTTTTAAATTAAAGTCTTGAAATACTTCTATCTATATAGTTTTTTCTATTTCATTCATTCACAATTCACAACTGAATTAGCTGTGTCAATATCAGATTTAACTGAATAATTTTCAGACTGTCGAATTTCGAATAGATGAATTCTGTAATATTACATTTGAAATTAAACTTATACTCACATAATAGGAGAGAGAGAGAGAGAGAGAGAGAGAGAGAGAGAGAGAGAGAGAGAGAGAGAGAGAGAGAGAGAGAGAGAGAGAGAGAGAGAGAAGGAGAGAGAGAGAGTTTAACAATACAATTTGATGTTTGATCTCTCTCATTGCCCATCCCAAAAGACTGGTTTTTCTCGGACCAATACAATTATCGTAAAACCTAAATGGATACATACAAATTATTCATAGATTCCGACATGTTTTATTTATATTCCAACAAATCAATAAGAAAAAGCATTGTGTGTTGCTATTCAAATTCCGCATCATGTACTTTGCATGTTGCACGCCAACAAAGTTGATGTTGTTATTTCTGGCTCAGCGTATCATGTATACAACGTGTCTACCTGAACCAGATTCAAAATACATTATAACCAAGACAAACGTTATAGATCTTTACTAGTCATTTTCTCGGTAATTGAATAAATGGAATTTAATTATGAAATGAATATTGTTGCTGGTTGATCATATTGTAATTTTATTCAATGCAGTATTCTAAATCATGAGTGGAAATTTCACACACACACACACACACACACACACACACACACACACACACACACACACACACACACATATATATACATATATATATATATATATATATATATATATATATATATATATATATATATATATATATATATATACATTATGCCAAAGCTGTCTTGACGGTTAAATGGCATTAATTTATGTGTTGACAGTTTTAAGGAAATTTTAGGACTATCTTGCACCAAAGCAATTTTCAACATACTTTCAAAAACCACTTTTCGATTCATTTGGTCAAACCTGCCGTTTATTTAAACGAATCCGCTTTCTGCTACACGATACACCTCACGTCTAAACGCTACATTTCAATCCCTCTTCTGGTAGAATCACAAGATCGAATCAAATGATTTGTTTCATCGTTCTGTAATAGAATCATTTAACTTTTTCATTGTTTATTTTCTAAATAATTGTAACAATATTATTATTTGCCATTCTTGATTTAAAAATAGATATTGATATTTTTTCTTTTGTCTCCATCTCCTCGTAGTCATTGAATTAAATTAATCATACATAACACAATCTTATCAAACTTAGATTAAATACAATAAACATTTTATCTTTATCCTTGATCTTTTTTCTTCCATGTCCTCTCGAGAATACAAGTTTCGTCTTCCCTGTTTAATGTTCAAAACGTTTTCTTTTCCAAGCAGTAAATTATTTCCAATAACGTAGGAATCCAGTAATGTAATATTTATGCAATCTTTTTCTTTTGTTGTTTTACAAGATTCCCCGGGGTTTTGTAAAACAGATATGTTTCAATGTAAGTATGAAGACCATTCATAACTTTTGCACTCCGTGTCGTTTTATCTCTGCGGGTTATTGTTATCGCACTATTGGTATCTACCCGACTGAATTTATTTCCCCTCTTGGGATAAATTTAGCAAATAAAATGCTGATCCTTTTCCGAACAGGCAAACTATCATGCTAACAGATTAGGATGGAGATCTCGTCCCCAGCGGAATTGTGAATAACGGTGCAATACGGTATCGGAAAGTTCACACACCAAACCCGATAATTTTATTTCTCGATTAGTTTAACCTGGAGCTCTCGCGGGATTCTGAATCTTGAATATTCATGCGAACTACTTTACTATAATTTGTCAGGAGAACTATTATCCTATTAGGTTGGGTTGTTAAATGTATTTGGACAAGAAATCCCAGGTGAGCCCTTGTTTGAACAAAAACGTCTGTTACTTAAGATATAGGATCATTAGTTATGCTGTAATTTAAACTCTGTTTTTACACAGAGTTAAAAGCTAATCATTTAATTCCGTTAGATTAATTTTACATGAAATTTCCAATCCATCTTTCAGATAGATTATTAAGGGAATATATAGTTAGATAGCAGGGGAATATATTGCTGTATTTTTGCTTAAGAAAAAGAATTGTATTGATATATATATATATATATATATATATGAACAAAAGACATATTTAATAAGACCTACTGTAAATCAAGAATGGTAAATAATATTTTTTTTCAATTTTAAATACAAATGTAAATATATTCTGAAGAAGTAAGAAATATTTAGCAATGTGACAACCGTACGAATTTTCTATTTACATTCTTTTTTATCTACTTGTTTTATGCATCTAATTTAAAGTATTATGATTAGATTATCATCGTCATTATTATGTTTATTATCGTTATTATTATTATTATTATTATTATTATTATTATTATTATTATTATTAATATTATTATTATCATCATCATCATCATCACCATCATCATCGTCGTCGAAATGTAGTGTCGTATAAAAATTTATGATACTTGTTTTAAGGTAACCTGAAAATATATTAACACAAATACTGTATTTGACAATAAAATAGCTTTATCCATCAAATTCAATATAAATAACCAAAAGCTATAATTCAATATAGTTTATATCTGAAAAATACAAGGCATCTTAGTCTACAGAGCTCTTTGTAATACCGGTGGCTCTAAAATTTAGATACGGTTTTTAATTAATGCAATGAATAACATTAGATTTAGTAAATAAAACGGATAAAAAATAAGGAATAAAATAAATTAAATTCTGTAAAATGGAATCTTCATTACTCTTTTACACCCTGAATATCACCATTCTCTTTTCATCATCCTTCTTACTGTATTATCAAAACAGAGACAAGTAATCATTTTAACATATTAAATGGTATTTGCTTAGTTATGTTTACAGAAGAATATCATGTCTACACTTTTATTGTTTAATTCTAATAAATAATGTTACTAAAAGAAATTTAGAGTTCAAATTTTATTTTATATCGTTTGATGTTCAAATATTTGCATATATGTGCAAGAACATATTTGATGAAATAATTTTCAAAGAAAATTACGTATATCGTTTTCCGGGAGGAAAATATATCCTTATTGATAGGTTCCCACTAACCTGCTTTATGTACAATATAATGTGAGTATTTTCCTGTTAATATCACGTGGAGCTATAAGAGATTTCTGTAATATCATTGATCAAAGGAGTATATGTGACCGCCGGTTTGGCCATTGAAGAGGATGATTTTATGCCGTTTTAGGACACCTATAATCCCCCTTCCAAAAATAATTGAAAAAAACCTGAATTGTTTGAGAAACAGGTAGCTCGACTCGTGGTCGTTTGGTATCATGTATATCTTACTATCATTATTTGATTTACAGATCTTAGAAATTCACCCGCTAAAGCTCGTATCTATTAACTTAAGTATCTTTCGTTCGAGTCAAAAGATGAAGTCTGATAGACAGAAACGATCGTCTTGAGCATATTTTTGACTTCTTTTCAAAACTATAATTTTGGTATTGTTTAATATTTACATAAACATACATTAAATGATCACTATTTAGAGGTCCTCTATTGAACCACTTTAGAGAGTGCAAGCATAATTATTTATTTTAGGAATCTTACATTTGTAACAATCATTATATAGGGGAGATAGAACTTACGAAATATGTTCTCAAAATGAGAAAATATACACTGTCACATCCATGCCTTTGTCTCTTACATTCATAGTATCTATGTACGTCCTTCTACATTGTTTAGTTTTCGATGTAGCCCAGTCGTTTCAATGCTTCTTTTATCATTTATTGATTTGACAATTCGAACACAACACAAATAGCAAAATAGCAAAGCTAATAGATGAGCACTTACCATGTATTGTGTTTGAAGGTAATTATTTTTAATAAAACATTACATTTTAATGACAAGATCTTGTGTAGATCTGCAGATACAGGATGTTGTTTCCAGTCAACTCTAGCTAATGGAAAAATGCAAGATTCAAACAAAACAAGTCCTGGACAATTTATTTGAGTACTTTGTAATTGTAACGTTAACTAGAAATAAATTTAATGTCAAACAGAATATGAAAAATGGTGTTAGTTTTTCGAAGTACCTGTGCCATGATCTACTAACTCAGCAGAACCCTTGTATACATAAAAATTAATTAAGCGTTCCTAATTTTTAAAAATTATATGGAATTGGCATTGAATTTAAAGCGTTTTGATAGAATGATATACGAAACAGAATATTTGAAAAACAAGTAATCAAGTAATTCCAACCAAATTATCTCCACAGTATTATTTCTAAGGATGTGAAGCTATTGCAAATGAATTATGTATACCTCAGGCATAGAAAATACCTTACGATACGCACACGGCATGACCTTTCTTTGTTATCTAGATAATATATTTTTATAGATTTTGAAGAAGAAATTTTTCTTTTCATCATTTCTTTTTTATTCTTATTGGCATAACTGTGTCTAGCTCACAACGAAATGGGTTGCAGACGTCACACGTCTCGTGTGTGTCGTATATGTTTATACGCCCATCATTTTGTCTAAGTTCCTCTCCATGAAAAACGAGAGCAATTGACAAAGAAGAGAAAAAAATTCCTCACAGAGTGATTGACTTGGCCTTCGTTTGGTCACAACCATTCATCATGGCGGTCATTTAGCTTTGATAATGTGATTAACACTTCGATTGGAGCGCTTATCTCTCGGATAAGAGTCCTTTTTTGATCACAAATTGAAGTGATGGGCGATGAAGTTTTATAGTGTATTTGACTTGCCTGCAGATGAAATTGAAGCAGAAGATGCAAGTAGCTGTTAATGAAAATGGAGTCAACACTTTTTTCCTCGATTTTCTTTTTTGTAAACATGGTTTTCCTGGTCGAGTAGTAAGTACACACGTATAAACCCCGTGAGATCTGTAATTTGTATGATTAGTGACATGGGAAAATATAGCTTTATCCTACGTTAATCCAACATTGGTTGAAGTAATAATTTGTAGCCAGACATATTACGACTTTCATGTCAAATGTCTATGATTATAGACAATGTATCTATTTTACCAATGACAAAAATAAGCAGTGTCTATATAGTTACAGGAATTGCGAATTCCACTGACGTTTTTATTTTGAATTGTAATTAGAACACACGATGTACCATCGGAATACATTCCATTTTGTTTCTATACAGTGTTTTGATTTCCATGTTATAGGTTCCAAAATTATCTCGAATCGAGAAAAAACGTAATCTTAATTTTTAAAAATGATATGCTCATATCAAGTGTTGTAGATTTAAAGGAATATTGACCGATAGTATTTTGTATATGCCCTAGATATGTTATTTTGCTACATATGATAAATACAGTGGTTATTACTTGAGGATAGTGTCTTTCTACAAACTCAATGTTTTAAGAAATGTAAGAGACATCACTTTTTGCAAGACACTTGCCACCGTTCAAGATAGGAAATAATGAACTATAGAAAAAAGAGATAGCTGTAACGTAGCCGGATATAAAAGATTTTATCGACACGTGCCCTTAACACTTATCATAATAAATTTGCAGCTATTATTCTTCGTTTTCTTGTTCTATCAACCAGTACGGACATTTAGCATAGGGTTTGATTGACCTTGTTCTGAATTGACTGTGATATCACGTAGATATCTATTCTAATAAATTTAGAGACAATATTTTGATATCGCCTATCAGTCATTCGAATATTTTATGCATAATCCTGATTGAGTTGAACTTGATCTTTTGCAGCAGTTCTTGGGCTCTTTATCTTGATAAAAAGAATTAAAGTAGATTAGCTCCTCATGTTGAGTCCATCATATTGGATTGCAAATGAAACATGTTGTGAAAGAGAAATTTATTGCGTCACAGTGTCTGTAAATCAAACAAAAAACCTTAAGTAAAACAAACTATTCCTGGTTTTCCCATACTGGATTAACGATGTTAAACAACAAAACCAAGAGACATACGTTAAACTATCCGTGTTCGAAATACAAAATATTCGATTTCATGTCAAAAATAAAATAAAAAATGCTAGTTTTGCTGCGTTCATTAAACAATTTATAGGTCGTATAACTATAACCTCAGCATTTCATAACATTATTATTTAATTGTTTATCATATCATAAAACATGCAACATAATTAATGCATTAGTAACAAAGTCGTTGAAAGCAACTTTTTAAAAACCTTGTTTAGATAAAATGCATAATTAGTGTAAATGCAGTTTAATGTAATTTTATAGTTTATGCCTGTTTTCCTTGAAATGGAAACTATAAATAAGATAAAATTGTATATAAAGCTGGCATTTGTCAACAACAGCAATAGTTAGTTTTATTCCTACTTCCAGTGTGCCTCTATGTCATTTTCAACGTACCCATTTGCAAGTAGCATTCATTACTATAAGAATGAATAAGATGGTATTCTTTGAGAAGTTAGATGACTAATTAGAACAGAAATTCCCAAAGGTCTGGAATCAGTATCAGAACAATTACATTCGATATTTAGTATTCCCGACAAGGCAGTGTGCGTGACAGGGATCTTGTCCCATGGGATTTACATACTATGATGTACGTCAGAAACGTCCAACACATCATTCCTAAACTGCCTGGCAAATTACTGACTTTCATTCACGTGCATCGTCGCGCAGTTTTCACGATATTTCATGCATAGCTATACTGCAATATAGAGCAACGAGATTGTCTTTGATAATTCTTTTAAAACATTTGTTTATCGTTATGATGAGCATTTTACATCGTTCGAGAACGGAATTTTATGCATCATGTTCGAATGCAAATGATCATTGAATTCTGTGAAAGAGATAACTTAATACATGTATTTTGAGAAACATGATTATTGATGCCAGTTACCCGTGAATAATTGTAGCTTGGTATGCTAGAAATTTGTAAGTATTTTACCTAAGCTTGTGTACCAACACTTTGTCAATGTTTATGTGAAAACTTGAAAAAGACTCACAACTTAGTTGAAAAATGTTTCGGAAATTACTCTAGAAATATACTTATCGGCTAGTTGCACAAGAAATATACGTAACAGCTAAAGACCAAATGTGAATAATACACATGTAATTATAAATTGCATCATTAGCAAAATAAGTATTGTAACGGTATATTTGTGATATACCTTGATTAGCATTATCGTTACCTGTTTACCACATTAAGCGTGTTTAGTTACAGTTAGAAGTACCAACTGTTTAGATTAAGCTACTTGTGTTGTGTTTGTGTATTTTAAATCCCTGAGGGACTAATTTCACTCAACAAACCCAATAGTAAATGAAAACATTTGTTTTCTCCTTAACCTATACACCTTCAACAACAATTACTACCATGACGAATTGCTCTCCCAGGGAATCAAGCAAGAGAGCATTGGTACTGTATTCATCGCTGTCTTTATATAAACTAACTTGAGCGGGCATTTGTTTATGCTCGCCAGATAAAGTAATTAGAGAAGTTGTTGACTAATTTACTTATTTTCATTAAACAAGTGATCATTAACCGACACCTTGGTACTTGGCAAGTGTGTACTGAATGTATAAATAGCAATAATGAAAGTGAACCAATTTATAACAAGGAAATCAAACGAAGCTCTGTCATAATATTTTGCAGGAAGTTGGAATTCCTCCAGGGGTACATAGATTTGTTGAATCGCTGTAAAATTGGATGGTTCTATTATTACTACTGATTAAAATACGCTTAATTACAATGTGACAGCATTTACGACAACAAGCGCTAAAACAAAGATAAACTTACACAATAATGATAAAAATAATGATGATGATAATAATAGTGAAAATAATGATAATTAAATTATTATAATAAAACACAATAATAACGACGACGACGACGATGATGATGATGATGATTATGATTATTATTATTAAATATTATTATTAATACAATTATGATGATATTAATAATTAATAATAATAATAATAATAATAATAATAATAATAATAATAATAATAATAATAATAATCATCATCATCATCAACATTATCATTATTATTATTATTATTATTATTATTATTATTATTATTATTATTATTATTATTATTATTATTATATAGAGTTTATCAAATGCAATTGAAAAACTACCACACCTGAGTTTCTGAAGAAATTTTCACAAAATATATAGGAATTTCAGAAATTTTAGTCCGGTGTATATCTTTTTTTTACCATATATCAATTTAAATAGTAAAAAAGAAAGATTAAAAAAAACATAGCTATTGGCCCTTTAAAATATAATAGTCCAGTATTGATAATGTTATTGATAATGAAGATGATGATGATTTTGATTTGCTTAAAAGATGTATCGCATATCTGTTTGTTCACAGAATGATTGAATACAGACAACATTTCAATTTTATATTTGCTTTTTAATTATGTATCAAGTCGCATCCGATTTTTAAGAATACACGGAAAGAACATATGTTTTGCGAATAATTTTTGTGGTTTTAAAGCATCAACTATAATTACAAATTGCTACATTGGACCAATTAAAACAATATAAATCTATTCTTAACACCATTCTGTCATTTTGAAATAGATTTCCTAGATCAAGATATCTATTGGAGTAAATTCTCCGTCAAAATATCTTCACGGTACTATTGCCATTTCTTAATTGACCGATTCCGCTCTGGGTTCAAACTCAATTTAGCGAATGATCTTCAAAGTGTGAAATTATGGTGTCAAGTTGAGTATACTTGAATCAGTTTGAAGCTGAAGTTAATAGAGTTGACCCTTATGGCCACTGGCATATGATGCAATCTAGGCCCCCAGAGAAAAATTATTCATTTAACGTATTTACATCATTTACCTAATCAAGCCAGTATCGGTATTCAGTTTCTGTACAGGTTGAGTTGCTTCGTTGTAATCAATATCCGGGCTCGTAATAGAGGCGTTCGGAAGAAACTCGTAGCCCGAGATTGGTGAAACGGAAGTATGTCCGCTGGGATTTGCAACGATAACCAAAATACCAAACACAAACAAATTAGACTAAGTTTACGACCATGTTTTTGTTATTATTGCCAATTAATTATTTTATTTCATTCACTTTCTTTTATACATAATTTCTTCAATCAAGACGTAGAAACGTTAATTAACTTAATGTATTGAGTTTCATTCTACTACATATTATGGCGGTAAAATATCTGATTTCTATTGAAAGTGTTTGTTTCACCATCTCAACATGAACACCTTCTTTCAGGAACAAATTTTTAATTTTGAATGTTTGATCGATTTTTGGCTGAAACTAATTTTTTCCGTAAAAGAGGAAATCACATTTAGTACGAGCACTCAGAATTTTACACCATCTAAATGACCCTAAATCGCACAATTTCATAATAACAGCGGACTATTTTCTATAACTCTGCAGTTTTGATTGATCGTTAATAGTTAATTGAATAACTAACCCATGACATCCGATACATTTCCTAGATTACTTAAACAAAATATCATTAGTTGATTGTTACTGTTTAGCGTTTCCGCTCATCTGACGACGTGTAACTCGGCATTTACTCTACAGTCATCCTCATTCAATATCGATAATGGCAGTGTTTGATGTCGCTCTCTACACATCACACAATCAATATCAAAGTACGACAGGTAGAATTGTCATTAATGTAATATGTCCGATAGATGTGATGACTATTTGCGTTTGAGAATGGCTGGCATGACGGAATTGTAAATTACAATCAAATTTCAATTGTCATGATCGCGCTAGTTGATTAAGTGTAGTAGTCTTAGGAAGAAAAAAGCAATAATGAAAAAAAAAACAATAATAATAATAACAATCATAATAATGATAACAAAAACAACAACAATAACAACACTGATAATAATAATAATAATAATAATAATAATAATAATAATAATGATGATGATGATGATGATGATGATGATGAAAATGATAACTGATAATGCTGAAGATGTTGTTAATGATGATGTCGATGATGACGATTACAAAAATGATGAAATAAGTTTATGTAGTACACTAATATAAGTATTGATTGTAATTGCTCAATTCAAAGTCATGCACGTGAACTGATCAAAATAAACAACAATATAGTTATGTGCATGAATTGATAGAAGTTTTACTGTTTGTGGTTATCATATCTTTTTTCAAATTATTCATACAATATTTAAATAAACATAATTTGACGCAATGTAAAAATTATTATTGCGGTTTGAAGAATAAGATTCTGAAAAATCTAAGTTTAAGTTAGTTCCAATGCATGTCGTGACTCCCGGGTTGTAAAATTAAAGGTTTATAATTTTTATACAATTTCCTTCAACTTCTCGTCTGAAATCTTTATTGTTGTAATTAGTCGCCAGAAGTTACACAAATAATCATTAGCCATTTCTGTGAGGACTGATCTGGGTATTAAGGAAATACTCTAAGATGATCCTTCCGCGGCGTTAATGGTTGCTTTACTTGTAACAAAACTGCAGAGAGCCGATCCATCTTTAATCATACGCCACAAAACAATGAAATATTGATGTGTGTATCCAACAATTGATATTGTTGATTGATAACATAGTTTTCATTACCCGGCCTAAGCACACACATAAACATGCAATATGGCCATAAAATCATCTTTATTCTATCCCAAATGCTGACACTTTTCACGCTGAATCACACATATTTGCATATTTTGAGAGAGAGAAAGATAAAGTGATGTTGACACCAGTAAAGTGAAACAATACTGGGAAAGGGGTGAGGGCTTTATTGGGTAAGGAAGTACCTGTGAGTGTTTTACCAATGCGTGTTTCGCTGATATAGACCACGTTATGCTGGTTTTTAAAGCATTTTAAATTTCGATATTTTGATGATTGTCTGGATTCCACGTGATATAGATCATATTTATTTTAATCTGTATTGATCTCACTTTTAATGTAAAGTTTAAACCACGAGCAATGCCATGTTTGAGTTAAAACACATCATGTAGATGTAGAAATATTCTTTAACACCATTGTTGTTGCTTCGAGATCCGTTTGCAATTCCCATTTGAGAAAATGTGAAAACTCCGAATTTGGTATGATTGAGAATTTAGTGCCATGTTGTAAAATTTGAATTGACTGTGTGAGTTTAAATACAAAATTTACAACATGACAGACATTTTGTATTTACATCCACCCAGTAAATTCAAAATTACCACATGACAATGGTATAAAACTGCGAGAAAACATGCAGAGATTAGATATTATTTAAAATACGAAATTCTTTATTCATCATTGTTAAGCAACTTAAATATACAGTCAAGACTTATTCGGTTGAGCCTGATCGTAATATTTCTGATTGAAATAATCCAAGACTTTGTAGTATCTTGAATCTCTTTGCAGATTTTTCCTGAAATTTTTTATGAAATGTAACCAAAACTGCTTAAAAAACGCCGGGAACCCAAGAGACATGCGCAGATTCCAGGTAATTATTACTTATTTTAATCATTTTATAATATTTATTCTTTAGCAGTATCTCAAAATTTAAATCCAGATACACTCAGTTTTACATTGTACAATATTGTTTGATTTAAAAACCCAAAATGTTATCCAAGTATATCTTATCAATGTCTCAATTCGCCATTCCAATCTTCAAACAAAGTACTATTATATATTGTAATGATGATTTTCACAAAAACAAAAACTGAATGCATTTTCACTATTTATTCACACTGGAACAAAATTCATTACATATGTTGCTCTGTCACAAATGATGTGACATGTTAGGAATGATGAGGTTTTAAAATGTCATCTTTTGACCTATCATTTGATGGTTTTTAGCTGAATTGGTGATTTTTTAAAACCCGATTCGTGTATAATTATTAATTAAAATCGCCGCTCACTACCCCAAGTCATTTATCATTACTCCCAAAGGCTTTAAAAAGCTAGCTAAAACTTAGAAATCCGAGAGACCTATCATGTTCTTTTTCGAGAGGATTATTGTACACCAAATGCTGGTATGCTGTCTTGGCCGTTATCCAATGATAAAGAATTTAAATCCGTTTGATATTAATGGAACCATTTCTTTTTTTAAGTCACTGATGACCCATTATCTGTTACTGGTGCACTTCCAAATCCCATATGCATTAAACCTTTCGTATAGGAATATTTAAAAGAGTACTTAACATTACTTGGAGTGGTTAGAGAAGAAATCTGATATAAAAGTATGTTACAACAAAGTCTATACATCGGATAATCCACGTGAAATGACATTCTATAATGCGATTATTGTCCATCGACCATACCAGTCAATCTTGCGTGCTTTCTTCAACCGACTTTAAATAGCACAAAATCTTGAGACGCAGAGGGATTTTTAGATGGTTTGTCATTGATGATTAGTGAGTTTGTATTTCAAATAGATTATGAAGAGGGAATTCTCTGATGGAAACAAAACAAACAAGTAAACAGTTTGATGAGGATATCAACAAAGCGATTGGCACGTAATGAGATCCTAGCATGTTTATTGAACAAACTGAAGTTTTCTTGAAAATACCTTTGGGAAGAACGTCAGCATAAGTAAAGCTTATGCAGGTTTCCATCTTATTTATTCAGAAAACATTGCAATTGAAAATTATTTTTCTTATTTACGTGTTTCTTTGGAGAATAATTATCATAATACGAGAATTCATATTGATAATTACATTGAACAAAAAATAAATATCAAATTTCAGCAATTAAATTTCGCACCCATACCGATAGGTCAATGAATATGATAGGGCGCACATGAAATGCCTGTAAGAGGAGTATATCTGTAGAAATAGATTATAATATCCCGTCCTGAAATATTTGTCCAAAAGTATCCTTGTAAATAGGTATATAATTACATAAAGGTCAATTAAAATACGTATGACAAAGTTGATTTACCACGATAAAACCGATATTAATAAACATGGTGATATGATTATAGTAATGATAATGAGAACGATGATGATGATAACAACAACAACAAAAAAACAAAAAAACAAAAAAAAAAAAAAAAAAAAAAAAAAAAAAAAAACGTAAACAAAAATAAATACATTAATAATAATAATAATAATAATAATTATTATTATTATTATCATTATTATTATTATTATTATCATTATTATTATTATTATTATTATTATTATTATTATTATTGTGGTTGTTGTTAATATTATTTATTGTTATCATCATCATAAATATTATCATCATCATCAATAAAATTTGCAAAAGTAGTAATAATAGTAGTAGTAGTAGTAGTAGTAGTAGTAGTAGTAGTAGTAGTAGTAGTTGTAGTAGTAGTAGTAGTAATTGTTGTTGTTGTTGTTGTTGTACTTTTGCTACTAGCAGTATCTGAAGAAGGTGTAATAATGATAATGGTTTTAGTGGTAATTATAATGATACATACGATCTTATAAATGATTCATTTAGTCCATTTGACAATTTTGAATATGAAATATATTTCAGGTAGCGATATGTACAACGGTGTCTGTAGATGGTTCCTTGTTAGCGATATCTGACAACATGTTTGTACACAATAACTCAAAACATGGAAGAAGAGCGAGGAGACTAGACCCAACAGAAGGAGGTAATGATATTTATCTAATGATTTAATCTTGATATAACCAAGTCTTGCATTTATTGACGGTTTATTCCCTACATATTTCAATTGAATTTGACTGTGGATTAGCGGCAGGTGTGACCGGTCAACAGGCGATGATTACTCCTCCATGGCACCTGATCACATCTCTGTATTTTCAGAAGTCCGTGTTTGTCAAATGTTCACCCACCACATTAGTTGATTGTCTTCAAACCTCCTTACAATACAATACAATGGTATCTGTGATTTTTATATATAAATATTGACGTTATTTTCTGTCACTTTCAGTTCTGACAATGTTATATACCTATTCATGTAACGTATCCATAGAATCCAAAGCTAGGCAAGGCTCTAAAGAAATACATTCTGTAAATTTTACATACAATAATATATTTATTGTTATTTAAATAAAGGTATACATGGTCTATCTTGTTTAAAAGCAAAAACAAATTAGCATTCTGTGTTGATTATTTATTAACAATTGGAGTTTCATGGAGCGATTTCAAAGTAATAGATGATACTGAAAAATACAAATAGTTAATCATTATAAAAATACTCAAATATATTTTTCGGAATAAAACATTGATGTGTAATCTATTAAAATATGATACAGGTATGCTCCAGTATTAACACATGATCATTTCTGGTAAATCTTTTCAATGTATTTCCAAAGTGTTAAAGACATTTCTTGTTTTTCTTGTTTTTTTTCTTTCTTATTTTCCCATGTTATCTTATTTAAAGTTTAATTTCATTTTGCTATTTCTGTAGTTTATGTTGCAATATATTTTACTTTTTAAGGTTTAATATTGTGCCAATTCACAATGTATATGTATGTGTTTTTATTATATAAAGAAAATATTTTTGGTTCGATAAACAATGACCTTACCAAAATAGATAAATAGGAACAGGTGATATAGTTTCTGTATTTAAAGTGTTAAAAATAGAATTAACAAAATCCCGTTTACCCGAGGCTTACAGGGTGGTCTTCTAGGTGCAAAGCTTATAAATTTGTTGCCTACTAAAATTTTGTCATACATGACAATAATTTACTATAGAACGATTTGATCAAATTTGTCATTCTATGATATAGTCATTATTTTAACCGTAAGTGTGATAATTTCTTCTTTTATTATTTTTTTTATATTTTGTGTATTTCTTTATTTTAGGTCGAGGGTTTGGTTCTTGTTTTGATAATAATGAAGGGTATGATTAATTTAAACGACGGATAGCATATATAATTATTACACAATATGTTCCTTTTAACTACTCTTAATGATTTTATTCAATAAAATCAATCAATTATTAGGAACGTAAACTTTGTCACCTTAAAAACGTATCTAACTTGACCATTTCTTTGCTTATAATTTATATTTGGTGCATACAGTCAAAAGCAGAAGTCGAATCCATTTTATTTCTATTGTTTAGTTTCATTGATGGCAGTTTTTAAGCATATTACTGATTGGATAGTTATAGATCGCTTTAACATTTCTGTCCTTTTCTACAAGAGTTTCTCAGTGAGAGATACTTCATTTCTGCATTGTATGAGAATTATTCCATTTTCAACTATAATCATTTCCATACAGTATTTTCCTTCAAAACGGGTCGCGTTACCCAAAGACAATTATTCACTGATGGAAGATTATGATTTTCATTTGAATGACAAAAGCAAACGCCTCAGTGCCTATTTGCAACCAGCTGTCTAAAATCAGATTCCTTCAGCCCATCTGTTCCTATAGATAGAGGCCATCTGTGGTGAGGTATATATATCATACTGCCCCTACATGGTCCCTGATCGCTCCTCCCTCCCCAAAATGATATTTATATATCCGTGAAGACAAATACCAAACATGAAAGAAGAGACGATTTAAAAGGCCAATCAATAATATCTTCAATGTTTGAAGATCCTTAGCTGATCATTGAAGTGAATAAGCTGAAGTCTCGATCAAGTTCCAGTAGAAAAAAACTGTAAAAAAAAAAAGATAGCCGTTTGTCAGTCTTGGCTGTTTTATATTTGGTTTGTCGTTCAGTTGTCGTTTATATTTTTGATTAATTTTCTAAACCACTTATTTTTTAAAATGTAGTGAAAAAAAATTTCAATCAAAATGTTAGTTTTGTGAATTGGTTCCACATCTTTTGTTCATGAAAATTTGCTTTTATTTGAATACCTAGATATAACATTGATGATTTTACTATATAAATCATCATTACGTTGTATATTAGATCCTATCCTCAACGTTGCATGTAAACCTACCAAATATTACAAATCATATGAATATTCATTTACTTATACCGTGCATCATTTTTATGTAGATGCATGGTTCTTGGCGGATTCATATACGTCACGAGCGTTTTCACGTTACCCTAGAGATGCAGGCACCATTAGTAAGTACAGTCATTTGCTTTCATTATTGAAATAACAAAATTATTCTGGGAGAATCAGGGTAACTTTGGTCCACTGGCATTCTATCTGCATACATTTCATTCAAATATATATAAGTCAAGAAAAACTAGGGATATGATAGGATGCCATGTCAAGTGCAGTTATAAGTCAATGTATTTATGAAATGTAAAATCGATAAGCCAAACATTAATGTACAGTATTTGCTTTTATTGTATTTCGTATTAGTTTTTTGCTATTTAAGTTACATAGTTTTAATTTTTTCTTAGTTTTTCTGTTGTTTGCAAATTACGTTTATTCTCTTCTTCATACTTTTAAACTAAAAAATGAAAAATTATTATATTCATAGACACTGAAATATTAAGAATCGAAATCGATTCTAGTAACCTTCATTTGATTATTTTAGCAACACCCTGTATCAAAGCTATTTGTCCAAGTGAGGGATGGACAACAGGAGGCACAACGGTCATTATTATTGGGGACAATTTCTTTGACGGGTTACAAGTAGTTTTTGGGACAATGTTAGTATGGAGTGAAGTAAGTATTCCACATAAGTTTGCCATCACTTGGCGATACAACAATTATTTTCATTATCTATGTCTATCATATATCTAGCTGTTTGTATATCTGTTTGTCTATCTATCCATCCAATTTTTCTATATCTATCTATCTATCTATCTATCTATCTATCTATCTATCTATCTATCTGTTTAACCATCTATCTGTCTATATATATATATATATATATATATATATATATATATATATATATATATATATATATATATATATATATATATATATATATATATATATATATATATATATATATATATATATATAGACTGATGAAGTTTAATTGTTCTATGCAAAGGTCGTCGAATGTTTCAATTTTGAATTCGGAAAAACATGCTTTGGTTATATTGTGAAACTGATTTGTCGATTTTTGTACGAAAGTGAATTAGAAATGAAGTGTGCTAGTCCATGAATCATTTATAAGGTCGCCATTGATGGGAGAATGCATTCAATTCAGAAGATAATTAATTCGTAGTAAATGCCTGGCAAATGTCTTCATAAACGAATTTAATCGTCCTTTCCGACCCATCTGAGGTGTCTATCTACCCGTTATCATTGGCAATATGCTAGTGTTTTAAATATTTACAGCATCTATTGTCAACTTACCAAATGAATTCCTACTTTATTTCTAAAATCAATGACGCATTGAAATCAATTTATTAATTGAAAATAACCTTTGACTATGGAGAAAAATTACTGTTCTGTTTTAGTAACTATACAAGCGTAGAATGAGAAAAATCTTGATTCTAGAATTTAATTAAATGATGTTTGCTTAAGTTTCAGTACTAATGCATATGTTGACATTATTCCCGTAGCTTTATGTCAGGTGAATAACACTGGATTCTGTTTGTGTAGAAAATCTTGGAACAAAGATCGCCATGGTTACGTGTTTTAGGATGAAATATAAACGGTTATTGTTGTAGCTTAGACCATGGATAGTAATCTAATTGAAAGTCTGTTGAAATATCACGTTTATGCATCCAACCCATTCATCCATGTTGCCATATTTTATTTTTGTCTGTGTCAATACTTAGAATATCCAGTTATTTATCTATAATTAGTAAGGAAATACGACACTTCTTTATTGCATAAATGATGTTTCATTACAATATTTCAATCATCATAACAATTTACGCAGTTTTCCATAAACTAATTCACATTTACAAATGTAGGTCTTCCAAGTAGTGTTTCGTACAATACTAACAGAAGATGGCTGTTAGTTTTACCCATAAAATCGTCTATTCTTTATATTTGCTTGTGATATCGTGTCACCCATTTTCCGTAAATCAGCTTGATAGCTTAAAGATAACATTAGTTAGTCTGATTTGTATGTATAGTTGAAAGTTACTTTGAAGTCACAGTTATAATTATACTCTATTTAAGTTCTGATACTTAGTACTTTCATGATGAAAATGCATCAACCCTCCCCTTCTTGAACCTTACTTGATACTACGAGTAATAACGTACAGTGACGAGTGACTTCATGTCACATACCGGTGTAAAGCACCTTTTCTTATCTGATTCAATACAGGCTAGATTTAACCTTTGTGTGCTCTAATGATATAAAAGGCATCCTAATATACTCTATACCTGAACAGTTTCGCTCCTGGTTATTTTCGTCATTTTACGACAGACCTCATATAAACCCCGTTTTCAATTCGCCCTAAATCACCAAAGTATCATGGATTCCTTGGGTGTGCGTGTATTAAGCTTGCAAATTACATTCTCATTTTAAATTCGACCTCTCATGTAAGAACAAAAAATAGGGAAAATTAAACGGGTGCCAATATTTCCGGGTGTAAAGTAAATAGATATGTGTTTGCGATAACAATATACCAATGTAAACACAAGGGAAATCATCCATGTATCAATCAAGAACATTTGGGGAATTTAGAGGTATCATCACAGAGGATGAGCACCACCGGTCATAACTCCATGGATCCAAAAATAGAATAATAGCAAGGATAAAACACGCAGATAAAATCGGTATACATAGTAATTCAACATCGTAGATTGCAAAATATGATGCATGTTATTACAACCGAAATTATAACATCTTTATTTACTTTCTAACTTTAAGTTAGAAACTTGACATTATTGATTGACAGAAAAATATGGAATGTATCTTGAATCGAATCTTAATTAAACCTGAGCCGGTTTGAAAAAAAAAACATATTTGTGACCGTCTTGGTCCTCTGGTCCACAGTCTTTCCATACGACATAGTAGACAGACCTAAATAAACAATCCAAGTCCTGGTTTACATAAACTATTACAGATCCTCAATGGATTAAACACATTTATAATGTGTAGACATGAATACATCTGAAATGAAACTACAATTAGATTATGTGATTGTGTATGTGAATATAACATGAAATTGAATAAATGACGAAAAAAGAAAAGCCCTGTTTTCATTTCCAACGGTCGCGGAAAACAATGCGTTCTTGGGTTTGTGGTTATGGAGGGAAAAATAAAACTCGTAAGCACTGATATAAACTTTCCGCAAACTAGCCATTTGCAACATAATTCCATATTTTTAACACTTTATTATTCAGACAGTCTTTGAAAATGTGCATCATGGCGGGCCATTCCGTAGAAATCAATACACTGAAAAATTAAATTCAATGAATACATGCTCTTAAAACTGTAACAATATCATTCTCGTGTTACTTCTGCTCTGTCGAGAAGTGACGTCTGTTAATGAGGCAGGTTTAGTGTTGAAATTTATGAAAAAGTAATTGACATAAAAGAAACCCAATTCAGAATGCCGTTTAAACACTAACAATCAAATTAGAATATAAAGTGCATTCGTACATTATGTCAGACATCCAAAGATATATCTGCTTTCACATTTTATCCAAAACTGCAGTCTCTCTCTCTCTCTCTCTCTCTCTAAACTCTGCTCTCTCCCTCTCTCTCGACCCTCACCTCCCTCTCCGCAGTGCAACCGTGACTAGTACCTATTAAATCAACGGAAAAGGGTGGCCCGTGTCCCACAAAAAACCTCACTATGACAGAACATGACGCAGTCGCCCTCCAGAAAAAATCTCAACTCCAACCACACAACTCTAACACCCGAAGGATCTTTCTGCTGCGAGCCTCCCAACCGTACCACTACATCTGGCCATAGACAACTCGAGCCTCACCACACTCCCTGACCAGACACGCCACAATCTGCCACTAGACTTGATGGAGTCACCGCCCTCAATAACACCCAGATGCTCAAACCGAACCGATAAGCCCACCCGCAGACAGCAACCCGACCTAGAACCGGAACCCTCCTCTCCAAACGAGCTTGATCGCAAAACCGCCCCTATCACCCTCTTCTTTAAACGTACCGGGCTCTCAAACCCACCATACCGAATCGAAGATAGTAGCCCCCACCACAACACACCCAACAAGAAGACGGAGCAACACTTGCACGCCCCACAGTCGCAGAAATCACGGGCCATTGGGCCAGGTAAACAAAAAAAAGCTGCGTAAAGCGAAAAGGCACACCACCAACATCAGTAGGGCTCGACAGCATAACTCCACAACCCCGTATCAACAGCACCCGTATCAACAACAAAGTCTCAAATGACGGATTAACGCCCAAAAGCCCAACAGACTCTCCAAGCAACGTCCAAGCGCCCCGTACTAAGAGCGCGTCACCCCACACGACCGACGCCCCACCACTCATAGGTCACCCACCAGTTCCCACATCCCGTTTCTAACCTAGCCCTTACAAAAAACAAAACGACGAACGATACAAAAGGAATCCCCGCAGCCTTAAACAACCTCCTATTCAAACACGCGCTCAATCCTTCACTCTCCACATCACAAAACCCCCTCACTACCTACCATCCACGCCCGAACGACTTGCGGGACCACAACAACGTACAAGATAAGCATAATCGCACCCTAGCACACAAAACCGTCCAAACTCAAGGTAAGCGCATTACCTGCAAAATCTCACGAGAAGTAACTGCTGCCCCCCAGAACACAAAAAACCTCCACCAACCCCAAATCCGTCAACTACTTGCCGCAACCCAAGAACCACGGAACACACTCTCCAAAAAGCTGCGTAGACCACGAAACGAACAGAACCAACCACAACTCCACGAAGACTATCAACACACTTACCCTCCAACACCAGGCAAAAAAAAAAACTCGCTCAAACCACATCACCCAAATACTCAAACCGTACTGCAGTCTCTCTCTCTCTCTCTCTCTCTCTCTCTCTCTCTCTCTCTCTCTCTCTCTCTCTCTCTCTCTCTCTCTCTCTCTCTCTCTCTCTCTCTCTCTCTCTCTCTCTCATAAACAAGCAATTGCCTTGTAACGTCTTTTGTATGATGACTAAATCTGTTTAATTCTATTTCAGTTAATTACCTCACATGCAATACGGGTACAGACACCACCTCGTCACATACCCGGTGTTGTAGAAGTAACATTATCATACAAATCGAAACAATTTTGTAAAGGAGCTCCTGGAAGATTTGTATATACAGGTAAATTTTATTTTAACGAAAGTTACATCTGTTCACAAGTCATATTTTCTTTTCTACATATTTTCATTTCATCATGAATAGAATAATTTATTAAAGGAGATTAGATACATTAATCAATCTCTCTCTCTCTTTCTCTCTCTCTCTCTCTCTCTCTCTATCTCTCTCTCTCTCTCTCTCTCTCTCTCTCTCTCTCTCTCTTTCTCTCTCTCTCTCTCTCTCTCTCTCTCTCTCTCTCTCTCTCTCTCTCTCTCTCTCTCTCTCTCTCTCTCTCTCTCTCTCTCTCTCTCTCTCTCTCTGTAATTGTATAATTGACTAATGTATAGATATGTATGAAGACTGCTTTTATTTATTGATGAATTTTGAAATAAGAAAAATTTAAAAATCACATCTTTTTTCGTGCAACCATATTACCATTACTGTGATGACCAATATAGAAACCAAAAGTAATAAAGATAAACAAAAATACAATTGGTGTATTTAGATTGTCATAGAAACCATGTAGATAGACTTAAAAACAGACGTAAACAGGAGAATCTGATAATCTCTACACGGAGTATATTATTATGTGTGCACAATGTTATAATAAGAAATACCAAAGGGTTTTAACTAAAGTATAATGGGTCAATATTTAGATATGTATCAGTAGTGTCATTTACTCGTATATGATTGGATACAGACGAAAGTCATATCTATAGATAGATCCAACGTCTACGAATGATTCTTATAATCGTGTTTCAAAACTTTTAATATTTCAAGCCCAATACTATGTTTTTCCTATATATTAGTAATGTTAATGAACAGAACCAGTAAATACTTAAATTTACCAAAGTTGTTATGGAAAACTATAGTTAATATCGTTAATTATATTTAAAGGCAAATAAGGTGTGTTTAACAAAAAATACATTTCGATTTTTTTTCCTTTTACAACTTGTACTTGATGTGCACTGCCAAGTAAAAGCTATACACAGGCATAAAAAAGATCTTATATTGCTATATATTTCGTGAAAATAAGGTCAGAACTAGTGTGGTATCAATATACAAATAACAAGGTTGAGTTGTTGCAATTGAAAAAGTGCCATATCTGGATTTCTAAATTTCTATAATTTTTATAAGATATATAGCAGTTTTACAATGTTTTTACCTCTTTTGGTTATTGTATATCAATCTAAGTGGTAAAAGGGATTTTTGTAAAATTTAAACACCGCTAATGCCCCTTTAATTATAGAGAATCGAACTTATGTGTACTGAAGAAGAAACATTCTATTTACTATAATAAAATGTTTTATTAAGTATTTTTTACTGTGGTAACTATGGTTTACTATAGTAAAATGTTGTTATTATATATCATATATTATTATTATTATTATTATTATTATTATTATTATTATTATTATTATTATTATTATTTATTTATTTATTTATTTATTTAATATACTGTATTTAAATATAATCATAATAATTATCTACAGTTTAATATAGCATTTTGTTAGGGTACTTTGTAATTTAAATCAGCAAACCCAGCAATGAGATTTATTTTGAGATATCACTCGATGTTTAGACCTGTTCGCATTCCAATATCGCCTACATCTTCATTGCAATAAATATACTTCAAAATTACCCATCATCCGTTACAAATCAATGTTTGAAGGTAACATTACATGAAAATAATACTTCCTAGTGGCATATGGTTCTACATTGTCAAACACACTGCATTATGATATTTGAATTCCAAACATTTAAATTTTTCTATCCATCATCGTGACAACACGAGTGAAAAATGAATGACTACGACCAATTCGTTCTAGATGAATACATCACGGGCTGATACCAAATAAGATGGCAACTATAATGATCATTTTCTAATTTCTGTAATGATAATGGATTTGCACTTCAGTTTACGCCTGGTGAATACTCTCAATGCTTTCAATGCTTCCATAAAACTCTGCTCTCTGAAAAATAAAGATGCATCCTCGATCGTCCAAATAACTCGTCTCTCTTTAATTATACGACAGTGTGTATCAGGCTGAAAATTGAAGTAATATATTGCAATGTTATGGATCTGATAAATATCAATATTCACCAGATTTCTTGTACTTTTCAAAGGTGCTAAAAGCTGTAATTATCTCTTGGCCGAAAATGAAACATATTTGTGATCAAATATGATGTTCATTGCTTGATGAAAACATCATTTGTTTTCTCCTTTCAATGATGGATGAGTGCTAGTCGGATTAAAAATCGTTTCTCTTTAGAATATCTGTCTAGGAGAAACAAACGAAAACCATCTTATGGAAATTACTTCTAGGTTCAATTTTAAGGATGAATTATTGCATTAAAAATCGCAACAGGATAATGAATATCATTACAGCAGATAATAAAGATCACTTTCTGATACTCAACTTGCAGTAAGGTGAATCCGGGCAGATTTAAGATAGAAACTGAATACAGTTGATTAAAAGCACAAAACCAACACAACATCCAATGAATATATATATATATATATATATATATATATATATATATATATATATATATATATATATATATATATATATATATATATATATATATATATATATTTATATATATATATTACTTTTATCTTATAATTTACTTATTTTATCACACAGCTCTTACAGAGCCAACAATAGACTATGGTTTCCAACGACTAATGAAGCTTGTACCTAGGCATCCGGGTGATCCAGAAAGATTACCAAAGGTAAGCCACGGTTATATTTTCCCATAGGTTGTATTTGTAAACCAAAAAACGATTTCATTCACATTTTATACAGCACTCCGCTGCTATCTCAATAAACTGAAAATCTATTTGTGTTTTAATACACGATTCATTTGTTTTGTAATTTATTTCAATGTAAACGTTGCATCCCAGCAGGAAATATACACAGCGGCAGTTGCTGGATTCCCCCAGGTACCCTTCATTCCTGTGATTTATGAAAGATCAAAACATTTATCTGATATGATATAATTTTGTATTTTTGTGGCACGTGTTTAAGCATGTTAACATACTCCCATGATAAAAAAAATGCTTGAACTATCAAATATGATTTTGAAACCAAATGTGCACGAAGATTGTAATCGGATTGAATTTCCGAAGGGGAGATTTACATGCTCTTTTCCTTGCATATATTGTTGCTTTGGAATAATACCGTAACAATGGCGATAAGATAATAGAAATAGCATATGTCGATGTTCCGTCCTTGTATCATAACAACATTGTATACGATTTACATGTACATAAAAAGCGAATATTTAGCTTACAGCAATGATAAACAGACAAAACAGTTCTGACGGGATAAATATGGGTGTTAAGGGGATTCATATTTCACATGAAACCACACCTTGATTTGATCAAGAATTGTTACAGATAGATGTTACTGTCAACAGAGGTACATCACAGGATTGGCCGATCTAGAGGCGACCAAGGGGATTAAATAACGGTTAATACGGTCAACGGGGTTCACGTTTAATGGGACAGATTAAAGTAAAAAATAATGTTCAGGATGTTTGTAGCAAGAATATTTACTGTTCTGTTGATGGTAGTGTGCATAGTGGATTATCCATCCGTGATACCTGATGTCGTGTTAGGGTAATAGATATCATGTAGATCATTCCCACATTGATTTTTATCATATTTCTGGAGAAACAACAACACACTGCAGTTTTCTCTTTTGATCTTTGTACAATAAACGTTAATAAACAAATTCATAAGGTTTAATAATTTCATTTGCAGGAAATAGTGCTAAAAAGGGCTGCCGATTTGGCGGAAGCTTTGTACAGTATGCCGAGGAATCCTAATCAATTATCACTGCCACCTCCGAGATCCCCAGCTATGAACAATGGTTCTCCTATGTCCAGTTTCAATACTCCTTATTCTGGTCAATTAGCAGTCAGTATCCAAGAGACCAATGGTCAGTGGGAAGAGGGTAGGTATTATAGAACTTATAAGTAAACACATACAATGACACCATGCCACCTAGTGACCTAGTGGACTGGTCCATCCTAGGGTTTAGGAATCCTATATTTACTTACAATGAAAAATTAATATCTCTCTCTCTCTCTCTCTCTCTCTCTCTCTCTCTCTCTCTCTCTCTCTCTCTCTCTCTCTCTCTCTTATATATATTATATATATATATATATATATATATATATATATATATATATATATATATATATATATATATATATAGATATAGATATAGATATATATATATGATAAAGAGGTTACATTTCCTTAATTTAGGGTACACAAGAGGGCAGGCTTCAAGTGTCTCTCCCAGAGGATATGGGTCCAATGGTTCTACACCACATAGCAATGGAAGTAGCTATAGTACAGCGGCTATGAACGGTTATCACGCACCGACTGGCGGACTTGGAAATATGGGTAAGTTAATTAAATTTGTAATATACTATACTAATTACAAATGTAAAAAGGTGTTGAAATTTTACATCTAAAATTGATATACTCAGTAAGCGAAAATTTAAACACAGAGAAAGTTAAACATGACCTATTGTCTCAGCCGAGGATTGCTGAAACCATTAGTGATCGTGATTGTGGTTATATTTTATAAAGACTTAGTCTCCTGGAGTATTAAACTTTGGCATCAACAGAATAGAGAACTGTTCCAACACACAATGACACGAAGTCTTGTTTTTATAGTCATTCTAACATTGTAACAAAGTAGATTTAATGACAATTTTCGCCTGTCATGTGCATATTATTGGGACTGTTCAAACAAAATTATTTGTGATTTATTAGTTTTCTGTGAGACTGATGTCGCTGGCATACAAATTTGTTGGCCATTGTGTAGTGCATTGAGCACACAACAGACACGATCCCCGGTGTTTAATGTTATATTAACGGCAAACAAGTTTGTTAGTTAAATCAAAACCTTTGGGACATCTGATGAAATTTAGTCTTGTCAGAAACGGAAACAGCATTTTCATTCGTTGTAGAAGATTTGCTGTTTTGATTTTTGCAAGTCGTTCCACAGAAAAATATTAATAGCTAAAACAGAAAATAACTGACAAACGTTAATTAGATGTATGTATTGTATTTTCTGTCACTATATATATTATATATGTTGAAAGGTGTTCTTTCGTGTTACCGTGTGTATGGTGAAAATGTGAACTCCATTGATACTCACGTTTTGGTAATTGCTGAGATACCTTAATATAACTATATGAACTTAAAACGATATTACTACAAAGCCCAAAATTTTAAATATTGTTCTGCATAGTTGTGTTGTTATATAACACCAACACAGCATCTAAGACACCATGGCTCTTCTATTGCGCAAATGGGTCTTATTTTTGGATGCATTTTAAAAAACAATTCAGTGAATGATATTTGTCAGCAAATAGAGACATTGTATAAGTTATAAATGAAAATATCAGATAAGTTATAAGTTATTCTGTATATGAAGATGTCAATAAGACTTCAATAGTTAAAGGTCGAATATAAAACAGATGTAGATTTCTAAACAGAAATTGGTATCATACAAGGTACCCAAAATAACCTAAATGTATTCCAGAGTCCGCATAAGACTAACCACGGTAAAAAGCTTAGCTTAGCGTCTTAGCTTTTGGTGAAATTAGAAATTTTCAGCTGATACCGAAATACCAGGTATTGGGTTTATCTACATCTTAAGGAATTTCATCAGCAGTGGCAAGACCCACTGGTTATAATTATCATAAGCATAATATAAGACATGCTCAAAAACAAATCGCTCAAAACGATCGTGTCTGTCAAAAGGACTTCATCAGTTGAATTCAAATTTAATCAGAATTCTGTGATATTCTGTGTGAAGACACCAGAAATATATTAGTTTATTCGTATATTAGATCAAACCTTGGTCCAACCTTTGAAATGGTTTGTTTTCTTTACATACTGTCTGTTGTTTTTCTCTCCCACTTTACAATCCATTAACATTTTCCTCCACTTATCTTTTGAATTGTTCCCTTGCATTGAATTTATGTATGTTTCATCTGTTCTTTGTGTTCCACTTTTACCCCGCTCGAGTTTGATTTAGTGTATTGTTTTATTTTCTAGTTGGTCCCTCACATTCGCCCACCCTGCCCCCTCCTGTACCTAATCATGGTTATCAACAGGGCGGAAGTGCGCCGGGGATATTCTCTTTCTCACCAGCCAATATGATCAACGCCGTCAAACAGAAAAGCGCCTTTGCGCCGGTGGTGAGGCCTGGCCCGGGGTGTAGCCCTCCCGTCGGTGGCATGCCCGGTGGGTGGGCACATCCAGTAATAAGTGTTAGTATTTACTTACTTGATTTTTTCGTTTAACTAAACCTCCTTTTCTTTCTTTGTTTTCATAAACAGACATGAATGTTAATATTTCACAATGAACAATTTTAAGCATGTGCATGTAGTCTTCAGGCAAGCTAATAGTTGCTTTTTCCATCTCCCCTTAATATGTTTTTGTGTTTGCATGAGTTTAAATAAGGAATGCAGTGAAAATTACTTTAATGACTTTTATCTCTTTTTTCATTACAGGAATGAGCAGTTTGGTGACGTCACCATTTTCTGCAGTCAACCCTTTTGCTTTACCTACATGCAATGGACAAACCTATGGCAGCTCAATTATATCACCTGCAAAATGATATCTACGATGTTTAAACAAGTCAATGTGAACATATGTGACTAGAGATGGCCCACATATCCTCGAGTCATTTCTATAGATCCTTGCTTTTTGATAAAGTAGGGAGAAAACGGAATGTGTTTTATTTCTGCTGCTGGAGAGGAGAGTCAAAGGTCAAAGAAATATTTTAATGGTTGAGTGAATATTGAACCCGTTATATTAGGTATTTGGAAGACATTGAAAATGACCACAAATGCCTTAGACCAATTGCTCACTGTACAAAATGTGCAGAAATCACGTGACACAGATGTGAGAAGAGGACCTATTCATTCCTGATTAGACTAGTGTATAATCAATCATCAAAACCATGTCAGAGCTTTGTATTGTTTTATATATTGTTACTACACGATGAAAATACTCATCCTGAGAGTGAGCCTGAAACATAACTCCTGTCTTTTACGAAATACATTAGATGTTGTATTTATCTATGACGTTTAATGTCGCTTTTTGGCGTATGTGTGGTGATAAGTACATCATCTGAAATTAACTTGTGATATTGATAATATCAAGACAAATATATACATCTTGCTTTGTGCGTGGCATTATATTTATCAATCCTTTGTAAAGGCATAATATAACCTTCAATGGTAACAGTTAGGTTACAAGTTCTATAACGTCACATTTAGTGGTTATTTTGTTATCTTATATCATAGTTTGTACAATTTTCCAATTGCTATCTTATTTAATACTTTATAAGATTTCATAATTGGCATTGATGTTTTAAGTCTTTTTTATGAAAATTGTTATCTATGTTGTTCTAAAACTTGAAAAGATATTGTTAAATAATATATATATATATATATATATATATATATATATATATATATATATATATATATATATATATATATATATATATATATATATATATATATATATATATATATAGCGCCGCGGCATTCTACTTAATATTTGGAATGCACTACAAAAATATGAAGAAATATTTGCTTGAATGACACATGAAATCTACACTTTTGTTATAATTTTTGTATCATTATTATATCTTTACATTCGGTTTTTACTATAGACAAACTTTATTGCGATAAATTATCTAGAGTATATGATAACAACAACTGATATATTTCCTGTATATTATTGTGTACAAATCTAGTCATTGTACAGTTTTACTTTTCTAGTCAATATTGATGTTCTTTGAAAAACCTCGACCCTATATAAACTGAATAGTATACTGTTCCAATTTAATATAAATGTAACGTTACAACAATAAATTACTCACATTTTCTTATTTTCTTCATAACCACCATTTTATGTCTTCTTCCTGTCGTAAATATTAACTGATTGATTATCCAATATCTTTTTTTAAAGCATGGAACCTTTACTATAATTGTTTTTTTTTTATATTGTCAGTTCAATAGGATTATATCCAGTGTTTACATATTTATATATTTATTTCTCCTAAGTTATCATCTCGTGCCAAACTTTTTAAATTTGCTTTTCTTTGTAATTTACGTTTTTTGTTTATTTGTTGACTTTCACCATTATCTCTTTGTGCTTTATTTGACCTCATTAATCTTTTATAAATTTGGACTTTGATATACATTATGTTTTCCGTGACAGCACATGTTGCCGAGGTTCACGAGATCAATAAGATTATAGGCGTTTTGTAATCTCTTTTCATTGTCATACACTTTCATGGTAAGGCAGACAGGTGACAAAAGGGGGACAATCAAAGTCGTACAAGACAATAACTTCTTTTGGTACTTATCATTTAAATGTACAACGTGTTATAATGCATCAGTGATGCGAGATACATGTCATATAGACAGAGTGGCTGTATGGTAGTGTGGAAAGTCTTTGTAAATAATTTATGAACCATATGTTGTAAAACTCCAAACATCATTGACCAAAACCATCAATATGTTCAATATCATTGTTTTGTAGACATTGATACTGTGTATATTGAGATTCAAACTGATACATTTGTTTTAAATCCTGCATCTTTAATTAATTCAGCTCCAGGTACAAGCATACTTGTATCTAAAAATAACATAGAAAGGATTATATGTAAGCTATACATCACTGGTGTAAATAATTCATTATTTTCAGTTAAAGTATACATCCATTTGCTTCAGATACTAAAATAGATATCTACCATATTATATCTTCCTATCAGATTCACGTGGAACTGAAAATACATTAATTTGAACCAAATACTACCTAGTTACAATTATTGGAAAAATTTATGAGTTCATTCATATTATCAACGGAGCCTACTTCGCATCCAATGCATATATTTATTAATAAACAATGTACATATATCTATCATATTCGAATCATGTTACCATTTCAATACTTCCGTCACAAATTATATCGCCTAAGAAAAGAACACTCATCTACTAACAAATCTCATGATAGAAACTTCCATGTTAACTCTTGCTGTAAGTGCTGTGAGATGTAAGTAGAACATTCATACATTGTACACCGGGTTTAACTCAGGTCTTGGTTTCGTATGTTTAAATTTTTAAGCGTGAGTATAGTCTTCATCGATACATCTTAGTCAAACTTTTCAATTATATTTAACAATTTCGAAATGAGAGATGATAATAAAAATATTATAACTTATTTGCTGATGTTGTTAATTTATTCAGGTATGTGTGTGTGTATGTTTGTGTTTGTGTGTGTGTGTATGTGTGTGTGTGTGTGTGTGTGTGTGTGTGTGTGTGATTGTGTGTGTGTGTGTGCAGTGTTTCAAAATATTGTCTCCACTAGTAATATAAATTTCACAGACACTGAAATTGAAAGTTCATTAGAAAGAGTATTTGAAAATCTGTGATAAAATATGCCCATAACATTTGAGGTCACAGCTCATTTTATTACGTCATTAACCCTTCCATCCATAAATATCTAAATGATATGTTCTTTTTATTGTTTAGACAAGTCTTTTATGGTCTGTTGGGATGAAAGGGTTAATGACATCATCACAAATAGCATTTCTGGTTTTACTAGCAATATGGGTACAAGAAGAGCCTTTATATAAATTGTATTAAGATTTATTTCGAGTTTACTCATCTACTCAACATGCTGACACATAATCTTAAAGATTTGAAACAAGTAAGGAGAAAAAAATCGGAATGAATTCCATTGGATACACATAAAATGTGATTTGAAACTTCCTGGACAAGTTACAGTTTGGGGGGATGTGGACATTTTGAAAATGTAATGAAATGACAATTAACTGGTAAATTTCCAAAAGTTTAGAATGGTGTTCATTTGAATGATATTTAATGTGCTTGCAATAAATGTAATATTCCAATAAAATTGTGTGTGTGTGTGTGTGTGTGTGTGTGTGTGTGTGTGTGTGTGTGTGTGTTTGTGTGTGACAGACAATTTGTTCATCAGATTAACTTATTCGTCACTTAGTATAGACGGGAAAGAAATAAGATATATTGATATAAGATTATCAATAGATTAAGCAATTATTACAGCAGAGCTCAAAACAAACTTCGTATTTCAGTACATTCTTTTTCAATAGGTTCCAGGTTTTTTTTCGAATTGTTGATTACATCGATTACACAACACAGACAACCAATTTATCTGAGGTTTCTGTTCTGCCTAATTTAATATTTACTTCAATTTTCATTAGTAGTACTGTTTCAAAATCTTTCTATGAATACTTCACCTAAATAGAGGCTTAACCAGCTGTACAAGAATTGTCATAAATGTCTACCTATTCCATACTGGGATCTTGTTAAACAATATGAAATCCCCTCTCAAGAGTGTTAGATATTATTCTGGGGCAATACCACATACAGTGGCTCCCTTTAGTCAATCAGATCTAAAACTAACTAATAACATTTCCCCCAGGCTTGACCACTGACATTTCTTTTGTTTTACATTACATGTATTGTCAATCGTAAATGGAACCTACTTTTCAAGTCTCATCCTTGAGACCTTGTAAAATATATCTAGTGCATGCAAATGGAAATAAATATGGGAAAGGAGTGGGTTTGTTTCAATGATACGGTTTGAATTCTAACCTCATCCCCTCGAGGAATGACCTTATAATTTCTCCGTTATGTAATACACCTTATTTCAGGTGAAGTAAAAACAACGCCTTGTCCTTGAAGTAAACAATGGTATTGCAAGTTTTATATGTATTGATCTGGATTTCGACAATCTGTCATCTGATCTATTTAATATCTAACACGCAATTCAGACCATAGAAATTATTAATAACGAAAGATTATTTTCAAAATATTGAGAACAATGTCTGAAAGGAAATCTTAGATATATAAATATAACCAATTTTCCTCTGTATTGATAAAAAATTCAAGGTGAATGTGTGTTTGGCTACTACATAAAGATGGGCATGGTTAATTGGTATTCATAAATTTTCTTAAATCATTTGCTGAACATATAATTAATAATACCATACAGTCCGTAAAGAAATGATTTATCAAATATATGATAAAGTATGGTTCTTTCAAAAACGAGGAGATATACTAGATGTATCATTAAGTGGATCATTGATTATAATAAATGCTCTATTAAGTATACGACAGAGTTGAATTATGTTGCTATAACGAAGTGGTCAGCTAAATATCATGTACTTAGTCTAACGAATGATATAGCGAATGATATATGATTTGGGAATAAAAGGGTTACTTTCTATAACGAAGTAGCCCACTAAACATAAATATCATTTAGTAGATCATGAATTGGCTATAACGAATAGTCTATCAAACATAATTGTGAGGGTATAGTGTTGTTACTTGCTATAATGGAGTGATCTATTGAAACTATTGAAAAGATCATGTAATGACTATAACGAATTATCTATCAACTAAATGTATATGATGTATACAAAACAAAAACAGAATGATCCAAAACAGAAGATTAGGAGTCATTAAAAGTTAATCATAAAAAGTTCATATATTCGAGTTTACTACAATTATAGTTCAAAGCGGATAGCTAGCATTACTTATGAAAAAACAATTACAGGATATTATGTCTCACCGGAATATTTTTGTTTAATTTGCATTTTTAATATATATATATATATATATATATATATATATATATATATATATATATATATATATATATATATATATATATATATATATATATATATATATATATATATATATATATATATATTAATTTTCACACATATTTTAATTATGTAACATTAATTTCGTTTAAAATTTCAGGATTCTAAATTATATTTTTTTTTACATATATCCCTCCCATTAAACGCGTTTTGCTGATATTTGCGTGCATATGTGTGTGTGTGTGTGTGTGTGTGTGTGTGTGTGTGTGTGTGTGTGTGTGTGTGTGTGTGTGTGTGCTATAATGTGATTGCCAGAAGATAAATACAGTGGCTATAAATGAAATTTTAGATACTCTATGGAATACTCTGGATCGTGAAGTTTGAAGATAAGTAAAAACTGGATACAGTAGGCTATAACCGGAGCTCAATGATAGGCCTTCTTCATTTAACCTCCATATGAGTGAAATATTTTAGTGGGATATATCATACAATGACTATAATGGAGTGATTCTATAATTATGTGACATCAATTTTAGATATTTCATACAATGGCTATAACGAAGTGATTCTCTAATCATGTAAAATCAATCTTAGATATTTCATACAAGGTTGTACTGAATTAATTCACTAAACATATAACATAAATTTTAGATATATCATACAATAGAGATGTAACATCAATTTGTAGATATTTCATACAAAGACTATAACGAAGAGACTCTCTAAACATGTAACATCAATTTTAAATATTTCGTACAATGGCTATGATAAGTAATCACTAAACATATAAAATCAATTTTAGATATTTCATTCAATGGCTATAATGAAGTAATTCTCTCAAATAACGTTAGTTTTAGATATTTCATACAATGGCTATAACGAAATGATTCACTAAACATGTAACATCAATATTAGATATATCATACAATGGCGATGTAACATCAGTCTGAAGATATTTCATACAAATGCTATAACGAAGGGTTATCTAAACACATAACATCAATTTTAGATATTTCATACAATGGCTATAACGAATCAATTCTGAAACTATACAAGTAACAACAACATTTTTATCCTAAACCATTACTGTAACTGAATGATTGATGTCACAAAACATAAATACACTCGGCATGCACCAAAATAAATCGATTACAATTTGTAAACGTTATCTGGAGTCTTGATCGTGCTGTAGGTGGCCATAGTTGTTGCATCAATACCATTGCCAAATCTTACCCGCATTATCATTTGTCTTATTTAAAAATATTAAATAAAGGAATACATACCATCTCAAAGACCATCAACAACAATATCAACATATGTGAACCTATTATAAAAAATCTCAGATACCAAAGTATAAATCTATAGGATGTCCAGGATATAGGTACAAATCTGGTATTAAATGGACAAACGCGGACCTCTGAAAATCTTACCACCTTTCGACCGGTCACACCCACCGTGAGTCCACAGTCAAATCCAAATGAAATACGTGAGGATCGAATCCTCGTCACAATTGGTCTGTCTTACCGGTCGTTTACCGGTCGTTTCTATTCGGAGTATAAAACTGTTGTAGAACTTACAATTACTGGAATAATGAGTAGGTAATATCAGGATTAATGTTAAATAAAGGTATACTGCCTGCATATATCACAGTGGAGTTAGAGAAAACCGTCAAACGAAAATATCTTTTCGATATGTAGGGCAAACGCAACACAAAATACAAAGCAAGTAGTCCAAGTCCATAAAATCCAAGATATACAGACAAAGCCTGCTTGGATCCAGGATTTGGAGTTAGGGGAAAGAAAGAACTGTATTCGTCGAGCGTAACGATGCGCGAAAATAGTTTTGGTATGCCTGATTTAAAAGCTCTGTGAAGCCTTTTTCTGGATTCCAAACGTGATGTTAATATAAAATAAAATTTGTAAGTGAAAATTAAGTGGGTGCCTGACCCCCTTGGTCCCCCTTGTCCCTACGCCTATGTATTGCATTAGTTACTATATACCCCCAGAGTAAATCATTTATGAGTATGATTTATAAGTAGGTCTTCAATCTGGCTTGCCAGAACTAATTCCACGAAATCGTCGTGATCCTCTGTACGTCTTCAATTCCAACTTTATTCCGATACGTTTGTTTTAAATAAGGATTTTAGTGTTTTACGTCACACTCAACAATATCAGTTATAAGGTGGCATACAGTTTAAAGTGGTAGAGGGAGAATCCGTTTACAATGTACCCGGGTAGAGACAGCGGATCTAGAAATTTTCAGAAGGGGAATTGAGGGAACATTTGATTGTGAGGCAAGATTATGATAAGGAACCCTTAGGAAGGTAACATGCTATCCGATTCCAATAATTTGGAAGCCTTAACTGGTATTTGAACGGCCTCTGTAGCTGAGTGGTTAAAGCATTGCACTTTGAAATCTCTCACTTCTGGTCGATGCAGGTTCGAGCCCCACTGGAACCTTAGCTGATTTTTGTGGGAAACTTTGCCAGTTTACTTGCGGAAGGCCGGTGGTCTCTTCTCATGTACATTATAGCCAGGTTCCTCCACGTCAGTTTACCACATACTACATGTATCCCATAACCATTTTGATAAAAACTATCGAATTATTTACTTTTTTTAAATTTATTTATCTATTCATTATTCAAAATATTTTAGCAATAAATCAGAGTTAGATAGGCACATTCAAGTCGGGCCAAATGATTCCGGATTACGGTTTTACTAGTATTGGACTTTTTAAATTTTTAATCCTAGAAAATTTGATAATTTGTGTCAGAATGTAAGTAGTACTATGTGGTAGTATGTGGTATTATAGGGTAGTTTGTGGTATTATGGGGTAATATGTGGTATTATGGGGTAGTATGTGGTGTTATAGGGTAGCATGTGGTATTATGGGGTAGTATTTGGTAGACTACACATAGTATACAAAAACAAACAATTCCGAATTACAATTTCACTAGTATCTGACTCAGATTTAGTGCTAAAATCAATTTTTTATCGTAAATATTTTGATAATTTTTGTAAGTAGTAATATATAGTAGTATGGGGTAGTATGTAGTATTTTGGGGTAGTATGTGGTAGTATGGGGTAACTCGATGCGCCCCCATGATATAACTGAAAAATTGTTGTGTGTGGCATAAAACAGTCAATTCAAAATTCTGGTATTTGATCAGTGCCCAGACACACACAAATGGAATGAGACAGTCATTGTATTAAATCATCAACCTTGTTGTTCTCAATTACAGAGGCGTATCAAAGAATTTTTAAAGGGCTTTGTTTTTGTTTTTTTGTTTGTTTTTTTTTTTGGGGGGGGGGGTTGTTTTTTTGGAAGGGTAGATGACAACACGCTGTACGCGTGAAAATGTTCATTCAGTGTAAAGGATTGGATGTCATTGATGATTAGATTTTCATATCTCTAGCTGATAATAACACAACGGAAAATCATATACATTTTGATACAATGCAAATTATGTTTACAATTAAATTTTCACATTTCATACATGTTAAGAAAATGTAATACCGATATGTAGGGCAAACACTTTAGAAAAAACACTGAATTAAAACAAAGCGTACCCCAAAGCAATGAAATTCAAAATATACAGACAAAGTTAGGGGGTCTATGATTTAGAGTTAGTGGGAAGGAAGAGTATAGAAATGTTTTCGTCGAGCGGAGCGAGGGGCGGAAATTTTGGTATTTTATATTTATTAGTTTTCCAACTTTTTGTTTTAAAATATAGAGGTTTCAAATATTTTCTTGTCAAATCCAGGGCTTCTGAGTTTAATTTTACTGTATATACATGATAAATCTATATTTTGGCGCCCAAAGGGGGAGTGTATGCCCTTTAAGCCCCCTTAAATCTGCCACTGGATTATGACATATAAAAGTCTTTATATATTTGACACTTCTGTTAGGGACCAGTAGCCTGCTAAGACCAGTAACCAGAACTATAGCTGGGTCCTGCCCCTCAACCAGTAATGAAAAGCGAAGCGAGCCCAAATTTTTCAAACATTATTAAATTTTCACCACACCTGTGGCACTAGTTAAGGTCAGATTATTTATTTCCTTGCAAGTAAAGGACAAATCATTTACTTTCAATATTTTTCAAGGCCAGAATATTTATTTCCAAAATCTGCCAGCCCCCCCCCCCCCTTCAGAATCAAAAGTGTGCAATAAATACATATACATATAAAGAGAGACAACTCTTACGATATTGGTTTGATCGTGTTTTAAGTTGTTTCCTCTCTATAGAATTGCTTCAGGTGGTTTAATACGTGTACACTAAGTGGTTAGGGTCTGTAACAATACGATTACGTTGTGATAACTACAAATTCTGAAAGTCAAATAAATAATTGTATCATCATTATTTTATTTCTAGTACCATTACAAAACGATGTTACACATTTATTCTATTATCGGAATTGTTAAACCATAAAAACGATTATACACGTCATGTGTGATGTATAAAACAAATCAAAATGTTATCCATAATTAGTGTGAGAGTTGTCTTCCTTTATAACTCTTCGAGCGTTAAATTCAGATCCATGATTTTTTTTTTTACTTTAATAAGAATAAATTTCAAACAATTCCATCTTGTCAGAATCTTTTTCAAACAAAAACCCGGATTCAAGTCATTAACGTGGTAAAAATAGTTTAATATATTAAATACTTTCTTTATGCAAATTACACAAAATTTTCAACTGAGTTTTCAACCATTTCTTGTAAGTTTTAACCGTATAATGATTTAAAACCAAATCGCGTGATTCTTTTGGGTAGGTTTAAGTAACGAAATGTTTTCCCATCTCTGATCTTCAGAGTCAGCGAGAGGTAACTGAGTGTAGTGAGGATTTCTGCCGAACTGTTGGAACAAGCTGCCTTATGGGAATTAGTAAAATTTAGGGTAATTATATATTATCACTGGCGGATTCAGAGGGGACTAGGCGGTGCACCCTCCCCTCTAAAATTGTCTTTTAGAAAAAAAGTACATAAAGTTTAAGTGTTTGGAAGCCAGAAAATGGCCTCTCAAAGATTTGAAAATCCAGAAAAGGCTTCATAGATCTTAAAAACTAAAAATTTTCTGGACCCCACATAAATGGCTCTTGTAACATTTGTGTTCGTTGAAACTCAGGTCAGTTTTTTTTTAATAATTAGTCTGTCAATATAAAAAGGATAAAAAGGAGTCGCAATGTGAAAATTAAACGAGTGCATTTCTGGGGAAATGTCCTGGACCACGGGGCAAACGTAGTCCTATAACACAGGACATCAGGTCGTGATATTTACATTTTCTTTATTCTTTTTCATTTATTTTGTTATTTACTATTTTTATTAATATTTTTACTATCAAACTGGTGCATTTAAAGAAAATTTGAAAATGTAAATATCAGCATAAAAACATAAAAAAAATGAAAATATAATTTAAGGACTAGGGGGAAACGGTTTTGTGTCTGGAAGCTTGAAAATATCTCATTGGGCTTCCAGTTAGTTGGATTATTCATCACCAAATTCCACTTCAATTTCAGGTTAAATTAATCTATCAAAGAAATGTTTTAAGGATAAAGAGGTCATAATCCAGTGTCTGGAGGATATTACTAATTAGGCCGGAATTCTGCCCCAATTTCAGGTTACTTTTTTGCTAAAACAACGTTCTTTTGAGAATGATAATCAGTGTGATTTATTAGCGGAATACTGGCGTATTTTCCGTCTGGAAAAATGCGTCTACGGAGTTTCAAATTTTAAGTGTTTTCTGAAAGATGTTTAAAACTCGATCACATTACGATCCAACACTTAGTATTATATGTAGTGATCAGGAACGGATTCAGACAGAAGAGCAGTGAAAACAAATGGGTGTAAAACTTTGATCTTTAAGTAAAAAGCCGGGAAATTAATAACAAATTTCCAGGAATAGTCGCTCCTCGCTCCGCTCGGCGACGATATCCTACAATTACAACACTCAAAATGGGAAGTTCTAGTTAGACTGTGTCTGGGAAGCTCCAAAATTTCATATTTTTTCTTAAAATAACTACATTTGTTAATAGTCTCAAATTAATTATTACTTCACAATTTATACAACAATTTGTTACACAAAACATATTCAATAAGGCTTGTATTATAATAGTCTGGTATAATTGTTACCCACAACCCCACCCCTGAACAAACTCTCGACCCGCATCCCAGGACACTGTGAGGATCAAAAGAACATCCTGGCTAACCTAAAATCCTGCATCCGTCCATGATTATCCACTAACAATAAAAAACTATAATGGATTCGTACATTTTATCAATTTTAACTTTTCAGTTATTGAAATGTGCGCGGACACATTATCTTTTTATATTTATTTTTACAAGCAACGCCATACGCGTTCATAGGAACACAAATATGATTGATACGTCAAGATAAGCGCAAACAAATAGGTATCTAAAAATGAACTAAGTTACAAATGTAAAATTCGGCATATAAGTGTTGCAAAGTGACACTAAAAAGTACGGATATGCTCACGTTTAATAGTAAGTAGTAAGAAAATGGCACTCGCATAACATTCATAAAAATTAAATTCACAGTTTAACAATTCGGTGACAAAAAGGATCATCCTTTAAACTGTTCTTTTCAGAGAAATTGGAGAATGTGGGTTTTTAACAGATCACGAAACAAGAAATCCATTAAGCACTATTTTATCGTTTTTACTGTGTTACTCTCAATCCAACACATAAACATTACTACAGCGACAAACAAATTAAAGCTTCTAAGGAAACGCATGCAAGACTTTCGCTTCTTTCGCAAAAGATCGAATTATGTGTACATTTAAAAAAAAAAAGATGGCGTTCAATACTCATTTGGCAAGAGTAAATGACTTCGTTTCAAGCAAAGCCTACCCTCGTTGGCCTTTTAACGGACCTATAACACCAAACCGAACTATCGGAAAGATTGCTAAACATCTTGATGCTTAAATTATCACATTTTTGTGTCAAATTAAACGTGGAAATTTAAGACAAGGGATATCGACCGCTATTATTTAATCTAGACCTGTCAATATTTGAAAGATTAGCTTTGAATTGCATGTGACGGAACACCTCACTGATAAATTATTCCATTAATGATTCAGGAAGTCGGGTCATACAAGCCGTGTCAATATGTGACCAATCGTAGCTGTTACTGACGTTACGTCAAAATTGGTCACATGATTTATTATGCCACGTTCAAATTTATTGAACTTTTCAAGAACTGGTGGATTAAAAAAAGAGTAATTGTGTTATTTTCCAATCCACAGAGAGAAACATTTTTGAAGTTACATATACTGTCTCAGGTGCAGAATTTATTCGGATTTCCAACTTTCCTCATTACTTTCCGTCCAAATTAAAAACAAAAAAGAAAGAAAACATAATAAACAAATGAAATATGATATATAAGGTAAACTAAATCAATAAAGTAAAATAAATGAATGAAATATTATAATCTTAATTCATTTTTATTACAATTATGCCAGTATTATATTATTCAGTGAGTTTTTAATTTTCTATATTTTGATAGAAAAGAGAATATTTTGGAAATAAACACAGACTAAGATGAATACATTGTAGTGTATATAAAATTTTCTCGGTGGTATATTAGTCCAAAGAATCTATGCCACAATTGCCGAAACCAAGGGAAAAAATCAACCTTCCAAGTTAAGATTTATCTACGCTGGTTTTATCCAATGAACAGATATAAAGATTGTCATGTTGCCATGTAGTCTATACGATAAGATATGATAATTCGTTTATTTCATATACGTGTATAATTGTGCATATTTTAATCATTAGGGAACCCTGTGCATGGTCGAGGTTTTAGGACATAGATACATTCGGGATACAAATATACAAAAAGCTTATAAAAGACGAAAAAGTTTACCATACATTCCATCATCTGTAAAAGATCAGCCGGTACCAGGGTCTGGTACTATAAAACTGGATAATTTACTATGAATATTCTCAACTTAGCCTGCTCAGCCAATCAGATTTCAGGATTGGCCAACATTGAGTCAAATTTGAGACTTTATGGTGACAGGACCGGGACCTAAATTCACTGGGACCTTCCGCATGCGATTCGAACGGTTCTACTGTTAGAAGACCTCGAGTGCTTTTATCATTATATAAAATGTATGGTGGCTGGTGTAGGGCACGGATTTTCAACTCGTGATAACGAGATAATAAGTCGTGGACACAAAATTACGATCTATTCTCGTTATAACGAAATAATGTTTTCGTTTCCGTGACTTAATTACGTGTATTTCGTTATGATAAGGCATATATTTCGTTATAATGGAAAAGCCATCTCGTCTTCATTATGTATTATGATAATGAAGTAAAATAGACTATTTTCGTGTTTTAAACCAGCCACCGAAAGATTCATATCATGTGTAGAACTGTTGTTCAGTGACACACACACACACACACACACACACACACACACACACAAATAAAAAAAAAAAAATAATAATAATAAAAAATCCAATATTTAACATTTAACATTTCCGAAGAACACAAATGGGTTACAACAATAAGATCAATCCTTGTTATTTAAAAAGTTGTAATAGATAGGCCTACATCAGTTTTATTTCCAGTGTAGAAAAATGCGACATTGGTTAAATATGATCCATGCGAACATACGGGCCACGAATTTCTGTTTTACATACAATGTGTTATGAAATGTTGAGTTGCCTGTTCGATTGCAGTTGTTGAACCATCTGTACCGATCGTGACGAGGATTTGTTCGTCTCTTGTTTCCTTTCAAGTCAAACTATGATACATAAACTACAATTTATCTGAATGAAAAAAAAAATTTATTCAAAGTCTGACATATAATATAACATTTGCTCTAGAGAGCTATTTGCCGACTAGAATTTGACTGTGGACTAACGACGGATGTTGACACAGGAATATCGAAAATATCAACGTTCCGCAAATTTTACGGTCGGTATAATAGTCTTGTTTGCGATTACTCTGTTTCACTGGGTGATATGCTGAGTTGCCTTTTCGTTGGCGGTTGTTGAGACGTCTGTACCATTTGTGACGAGGATTTGTTCCTCACGAGGGTGTGACCGATCGACAGGGAATGCTTACTCCTCCAAGGCACCTGGTCCCACCTCTTGGTATCCGGGGTCCGTGTTCGTCCATTTTTGCTGAATTTTTATCTGTGTCCTGGACGTCCGAAAGAGTTATATATTTTGGTACGTGAAATGTTTTATATGTGACTGGTTATTCAACAAGAGATGCTTACCGGTCTACCTTGCACCTGACCCCACCTCTGGATTCCCATAGGTCCGCCACGCGGCTTGTTCAAGATTCACCAGATTTGTACATATATATGGTCATCCTGAAGCTTAATAATTATACTTCTGTATCTGAGGTTTTTATTTTCATGATAATTTTTTTTGTCTGTAATTACTTTTGGAATTCTGAATAAGTTGAGTTCACATTTCCAAAAATTTGTTATGTTGTAGGGGATGAGAAACACACTCATCTCAACAAAGAAACAAATGAATACATGCATACGCGCAATGTTAAATATTGTTAGACATGATCAATCATGAACATGCTTAATACAGGAGTTGTGTCCCCTTGAGTTCGCTCTTTATTGTTTATTCGCAACAACAAACATGATGGTAAGTAAGAACTAACTACCCCTTCCATTAAAATCTGTTGACATCACTACGACATTTTCATATATTATGTGGAAATGTCGAATTATATTAGTCTTAGATAATTATATTTTCACTTGATACCAATTATTGTACGTAGATACACGTTTTCGACGCTTTATTCCATATATTTTCAAGTAATCGATCATGCTCTCACATGCAGCTTTCTAGAAAGTTCGTGTTGAAGCCCGAGCCGTGAATTGGGTATTGTACCTTATTTGAAATAAAGTCTGCATTTTTATATTCCAATTAATGTTTGAAGTGAAATTGATTTGAAAGGGTTACGAAAATTTGCATGTCAGAAACTATTTTTAGGATTCGGAACTTTGCTTTTCTGTCATCAGTCGCCGGTCGGACCACAGGTCCGTTAAAATCGAGTGTCAAACGCCCGATCTTCGGACAAACACCTATCAAGTAAGACTTCGGATCGAAGAGTTCACCCTCCCATCGTTGACCATAATGAATTTTGATTCATTTCCTACAGTGTTAGTCACATTAGATAGGAAATTTATCGATAGACTTTAATTTACAATATTTACATACTGACTGCAATTCTCATCAATGCAAGTACAGTCAGGTCTGGTGGAGTTGCACAGCTCAAGTTTTGATGACGTAGTTTCACTGTCGTATTATCAGAAGGTGTCTGTATCTTGTGCACCAGAAAATTATCCTGTTATTTTCAGAAGATTCATTCGAAGAAAAACTAGTATGTTATGTACTAAAAGCATTTCCCCTGCGGCGGCACGATTTACCCAAAAAACAAAAACTACCCAAAAAGACCCAAAAAACATCCAAAAAACACACAAAAACAATTAAATCGAAATAAGTTTGCATCAATAATCATTTTAAATGCATTTTCTTCTGTATAAATATTTCATAGACAGCTAGAAATAAAAAAAAAATCAACATTTATCACTTCTCATGGAACTTACGGACACTGTCATTTAGTAAAATGAAGAGCCAAATCGGTCTTCTTCAATTATTTGCTTTCACGATTCCTGAAATATTTTTCATATTTTATGTCAAATTTATATTATAAAAATTCTACGTAATGTGGAAAATGATTATTTCATATGTATTAAACGTCTTTACCGTCCCATATAAGTAACATTCTGGCACATTTTAAAATGTCATGCTGACTATATCATGGTTTCAGAAATACATCGTGAAATTGGATAAAACAGCATTATCAAAGTAAAAAATATCTACAGTCATAAAAAATATTCATCATATTATAATAAGATTGCTAAAATTGTTACGTTTTAAATGTTTTTTGGGTCATTTTGGATGTTTTTTGGGTCTTTTTGGGTGTTTTTTGGGTCTTTTTGGGTAAATCGTGCTGCCCTTTCCCCTGTATAGGTTGTGATTTTCTTATTTTCACCGAAAGAATTGAATATCACTCAAATCGGTCATGCCATGTCGTAATATTTTGACTAAAAAGGTCTACTACAGTACAAATATATTCAAGCAGCGGGAACTAGGTCAAGCCACTCAAAGGAACCGTAATTGAAAACAAGTAATGATTAAAATAAGAAATACCATTCCAATGAAACATCATATTTACTATTAAAAGAGCATAAAATGTGCCTTAAGATGCTCTTTTGTTGGTTTAAATGGTCTGACCGTATTAATTTATCCAAACAAAGCAGCTGTGATGATCGACTGCAAGGCTATTGTAATTGTTAAATGATACAATCAATATACATTCAAATGAGAACAGACCTCCATACTTATTGGACCTTGTTATAAACTGTAAACAACCCAGTCGTATTCACTGCTACTCCATCGGACATGGCGACAGCCTTTGAAAATGGTCAGTTGGTATTTATTTGCAGTTACATTAGTGTTAAAAACGGAATTTTAAAATTAATTTTTATATGTTTTGAATGATTATAAAGTAATCTTTTGTTTTGACAAAATTGTGGATGTGATTATGTTTTTAACTGTATGTAAAACGACCGGAAAATGCCTATATACTGTCCCAAATCATTTTTGTCCGTTGATTTTGGCTAATTAAAGTAAAATGGTACCACTTAAATTTAACGTAGCGGTATCCTATACATTCTTAATTATCCATAACCATGACAAATAAAAATTTATCCGTTTTGTACTAGATTTTCACACTCAAATTATCCTGTGGCATTTTTATGTATGTAATGGCGGCCATCTTTCAAAGTTTCAGAGTGGAAGTAAAAGAAAGGGAGCGTTTGTTGGTCATACTGATTTAGCCTGGCTCACTTATCTGTTAATACACAATCACAGATTCCTTACAACAGTAATATGTATATTTGGAGTTATTCCCCTTCATATAACTCTTGTCAAGAGAGGTGCGAGAATCAGGGTTTTCCCTGGAATTTTCAAATGAGGAGTCCATGGACTCCCACAACTACAAAATTAGGAGTCCATTTGGTAATTTAGGAGTCCATTTGCCGTCCACTTCAATTCGACCAGAATTAAACTGAATGTCAAATGTGCTCTTTTGTTGATAATTACTGACATCCCTATAGAGAAAACATCAAGAGAACATGTGGAGCATTTATTTTCTGATCATAATTTAATCATGTCGGGAGAGTGAGTAGTTTTTCCCGCATTCATATGTGAAACAAAACATCAGCACCATTTTTATATGTTACTGTAACACCATCATAATTTCCTGGTTTGTTCTTGAACCCTCAGAGTTCCCTTAATTCAATATATAATTATGGTATACATACATGTACTATAGATTAAAGGTTTATAAGAAATGAAATAAAATATAGTTGTTTTAACTACAGTACAAACGTGGTGTTTATTCTGTCAAATGCTCTACATCGCGAAAATGATGACAAAAAACACCGTGATTCTCTTTCTCACTATAATGTAAACATACGCAACATTTCACTCTACACTATGGCGGCATATTTCTTTGACAACGAGAAACTCCGTGTGACACCGTCAGCTGAAGCGTTTTGGATTAAACTTCTCCATGGGGTGCCTAGATTGATTAATTATTACTACAGCCTCGCACCCAACAGGTAATAAACAAGATGTAAATCCATGTCTTGTTAGACAGAATATCAGAGTCGCTTCGGTGATGTCAAGTTCAGCTGTACCCATGCATGCATATACATAAACTCTGCCCTTCACTACTACTAAAATTATGACATGAAACACTGAAAGTTACAACAACTTCTTTTCTGAGAGCTTTGAAATTGATTTGCTAAATTATCCCAAGCAGACCAAGGACGCTTGATGTTCCGATCATGGTTGGCTGCATGCCAAACTTTGACCTTGATAGTAACTGTTGATCCGTCTTAAAAAAGAATTTGTCAGATTAACTTTACTCACATTTGATTTCCGACAGAAATTACACAATTATCATGTATTTCATAGGTGTCACAGTGGCGTAGTAAAACGTAAATATCTCTCTCTCTCTCTCTCTCTCTCTCTCTCTCTCTCTCTATCTCTCTCTCTCTCTCTCTCTCTCATAAAATCGAAAATGTTGACAAAAAGCTTAATATGTTTAACTGTTAACTTCAACTAGATTTTACATTGTTTATTTTATTCAAAATACGACTGACAGAAACTTGACTCTAAAACTTTCAGTGCTCACCTGAAATTAACACCAGTCCAGTATGACCGTGTACATGTAATAAATTGTTTTAAAAAGTAATACAGTCTGGTATTTCAGACTTACTATTTTATCAAACATTAAAAAGAAATAGTAACATTGTATAATTGTGGTGATAGTCGATTCACATACACATGTATCTTCGAGTCTGTGGCTGAATACACAAGTGCAAAAGAAGTATACAAGTTATCTCCCTCAATTTCATAAGAGGGATAAAAAAAATCAGGTGTAAAATGATGCATCTTTTTTTAAATAGATTTTTTAAATTTATGTAACCACATCTATAAAGATGCATATCTGCCCTTATTTTTATTTTCAAAAGTCAATAAATTTTAAGTAAATGATTTTAAGACATTCGGAAATGACAAAAAATGGAATTGACATGGATCACCTCTTAATTGCGTCAGTGTTATTTAACTGGTCGTCGACGTGTCTCCGTCTAATCATTTATGATTAAAGAATACTACTGGCATGCTACTACGATATGGACATTTAGAAATGGCTTATCTTATGTTTGTCTATTACATGATTAGTGTTCTTGGAGTTCCTCATTACTTGCCCAGGAAAGTCCCCGTAGGCATAGGCCTACTTAATTTCCCATTATTTCGGCATTTATTTACTATTTAATTCACACGTAGACTGAACTAATGTGTTCCGTGATTGTTATACAATATACATCTAGCGATAAATTTTTCGTTTTAGTTAAGTTTTACAGAATCTCAAAATTTATATACATGTAGAACAAATGTTGATATACTATTGCCAGCAACTTGATCCCGGATGAACCGGCGATATATTACGCTTATTATATCGGTAATAAATTTCAATTTAAGTCTCATTTTGTCTGATCAAATTGCTCAATAAACAAATTATTATTTTTGTCTTTAAAATATAACTTCTTTGTGCGACTTAAACGTAAATACTGGCACTGCCCTTTAAAAAAACAGGATGCCCCAAAAAGTTAACACTCAGGAGATTAACTGCCCAGGTAAGCTTGTTACGCGCGGACGATTTTTATTGCATATTGAAGTGTCAAGCCATTCATGTTGATAGATAATCCTTTACACTATTTTTCACGGAGTGATAGTGTTTTTCTGGTGTTGCATACCAAAAATCACCGTACCGTACTGTGTTTCACTCTACACCAAGTAGAGTGTTTGACAGAATAAACACCACGTTTGTACTGTACATTTGAAATCATATGGAAAATTTATATTAAAAATCTATAAATTGTAATACACTTACATGTTTTAGAAATATAGATGCAAAACTGAAAAGTTACTAAATACATGTAGCCTACTAATTGATGATGCCTCAAATTTATTTATTTGAAAATTATATCTATTTTATACATTTCAAGTATTAAACTAGTACTTTATCATATGTAAGATTTACATAAACATTTGTGTAAATAAATCATTTTATATAACTATCATTAGTACTTTCATTATTATTTTTTAATTTGCATAATTCACATGAAAGTCGGGTTTGGTATCCCTTCTTTAATTTATACTTCCGGAAGTACCCATAAAGTGATGAACGATGTTGTCTTGTTGCTTCTAGATCCATATTAGAGGTAAAGATTTCCCTGTTTTATTATAAATAAAAATGATGAATTCAGTTTCTTTGTTTTCTTGTGGAATTGCAATAGAACATAGAATTTAAAATGGACATAAAAAAGGAAGCAAACTGGTAGAAATTAAGATGCACGCTTGGTTTATTTACCCAAAGGATCTCGAAAGACGTCAAGTATTTAACGCGTCCACTAGGACGCAATAGATCTTATTTTAGGCGTCATTTAGGATTTATACGCGTAAATAAGCAGAATTTTTGCGTCAGGGAAAACCCTGGAGAATATTAATGATTACTCACATGACCCAATTATTTGACATCACATGGATAACAGAGATTCCCGTAGGAAGAGTATGAAGCAGCCAAATCAAGAAAAAAGCATGTTGAAAAGATATAGGATACACTTTTTATTCTTTTTTAGTTATATCAGTTAGATATTTTTGTTTTTACGATTGGTTGCTTTACAAATTCATTTTGAAATTCATGACCTAATTATGGGACAGACTATAAGTGCACAACTCCACTGGACAGCATCATATATAGAGCAATGTAATGCATACTCAAGTAATTGTAGTCAGTAACCCGAGTGTTAACCACTTTACTTTTTGTTGTAGGAATTAATGAACAAATCAGTAAAGAATAAAATATCACATATATTTATTTAAACTTATTCTTAAAAGCCTTACATTACAACGGAACAAACAAAAAGCACAGAAAGAAATCGGAAACACAAGACTAGATCTACATGTGTAGCACACTGTACAGCCAACAAACCCATATTGTGATATATCTACAGTCTTGTAAAGCAACCAATTTTCAAAATTAAAATATTTAACTGATATAATTAAAAAAGAAAAAAAATCTATGTATCTATCGTTTCTAGGCATATTTTTCTTTGAATCTAAACATTTTTTTATATACATGTAAAATCCCAATAGAAATTGAAATATCACATGTTTATTTTGACAGAGACCTTAACTGTCTGATGGGACAAGTGAAAATAATCTGAGTACTTTTAAACCTCAATCTTGTTTAAACATGTTGGTATTGTTTTATAATAAATGGACATCTGGTTATTACAACAATTAATGACATTGTAAATAAGAATTATGAAGAATTTATTTGATTAAAAAGTCGGACAGGTACATTGTAATTTGTACATGTCATTCAGACATGTAATTCTTGGAAAATCCTGTCTGACTAAACGGAAAAGATACCGCAAAAAGTTAATGTGGAGCCCTGTTTAGGATTGATGCTATTTATTTAGAACTGTACTTAAAAAAAAAACACTGATTTTCCATTGAATCACTGGTTCCATATCTCTTTAGAACCGCGAGGTGATGATGGGATGATTGACACAAATCCACATTGCTGCTCATATCAAACAGGAAACAAGATGTTGACAATATTTTATTTAATATTATTTATTGCAATACTTTTACAATTAATTTATAAACATGAAATTCAATAACAATCTAATTTTGCAAAATGTGATTTATTTGACTTGGACAATTGAAGTTGATATCAAGATCTACGAGTGTTTGTATTTTTACAGCAACCACAGATAATTTTGCTGAAGGAGGGAACTGATTCCTCACAGGGCACCCCTCAGATTGTCAGCAATATTAATGCCTGCCAGACCATAGCAGATGCCATAAGAACAACGCTGGGTCCGAGGGGCATGGACAAGCTGATTGTTGATGACAAAGGTAATTATCTCTGGCTCGTATGCAGTGTTTCAGTCTCCTGGAAGCCTTGACTTTTGTTTTTGCTTTTTGTCAGATAAGACTAGTGCTCCTTCCAAAAATACATGGAAGCATGTTAATACCCTCACTTGTCATTGACATATGTTCTGAAGCTGTCCATTAATCCAAGCATCAAACCTGCCAAACGAGATCTGATTTATGAAGAATTGCTCTGATAAACACAAATGTTGTTTTTCCATGTTCTGTGTTTGATTTATTTCTTTTGTTTTTAAGTGTTTCACCATTTCCAAAATGTCTATTCTGGTTTTCTTTTTACTTTCTATTTAAATACATACCTAAATGAAAAATGTATTACAGTGATAGAATAATCCGATGATTCTTTAAAGGTCAATCAGTTGTCAAAGACATTTAAAAATTTGTTGATGAAAGAAGGAAATTTCATCAAATTGGTGGTGAGATAATAACATAATTTATCAATGAATATTATATCCTGGTAATGTCTGTATTATAGTATAACTTGGATATTTTCTGACTGATCCACCAAAATAGCCAAATGAATCCAAATATGACATGTATGTCAGACATTTCCCCCTTCAATTGATTGCCTAGATAAGTCTATTATTTGTCAAATAAACCCTAAAATATTTAGAAAAAAGAGAAATAAGTTAAAATCCTAAAATAAAAAAAAATATTGAGAGAGAAAGAGAGAGAGAGACAAATAAGTACAAAAAAATAACATGAAAAGATCGTAAAAATTTACTGTCGTTCACCTATACTCTGTCTCAGCACATCAGATAGATAATTCACTAATAAATTACATAATGATAATAACTTGCATACTATTGAAGAGTCAACAATGAGGAAAATTTCCACTTGTCCTACAGGATAAGTAGTATTTAAATCTACTTGTATAAATATCAAAATGACTTGTCCAAAAATCAAGTGTAATGTTCAAAGATATTAATTTGTGTTTAAACAAGAATAAACTTTATTGAATTAATTGAACAATTTGAGAAGTGACATCTTGTCCGAATGCAAAATGGACTTGTCCCATACAAACCTTAATGTTTAAGCCTGCTATTGTGTATTATTCAAGGTTTCTCACATCTTAATTTGGGAGTGGCCCAGGGTCCATAAATGATTGTGCACAGGTGCTTTGATTAATTCAAGAATAGTACTAATTTTAATTTTATGTTTATTGAAATTAACTTGCAAATTCTGAATGTAAAGCAGTAAAACTCTAGGTCGCGTGTTGCAGTAGGTGTCGGCACGTTAAAGAACCCTCGCAGCTCAATGGTCGTAAGTGCCGAGCATAGGCCAAAATTGAAGCCCTTCACCGGCATTTGGTGACATCTCCATATGAGTGAAAGATTCTTAAGTGGGACATTAAACAACAATAAACAAACAAACAGTAAAGTTGTCTCAACCATTCTAATGATGGAACGACATTTTAGCATATTGTTGCCATGAGAATTATTTAAGTCTTTAGAGGGAAGAAAAGTAAATTCTTTAGATTAGGAATGGTGTCTTTCAGTGGCCCACTTTGACTTTGAGGGAACCAACAGCCTTTAATTTTTCTTTTGAGGAAAAAATGTTTGAGCCTTGACTAACCCACCTAAAAGTTTTTTTTATTATTCACAATCAGAATTCTCCAATTTATGTATGGTATACAAATTTTGTTTAAAAAAAATGCCTACCAACCAACCCATTTCTGCAATTATAGGTTGGACACATAAAACAAAAAGTTATTTGAAGATCATCTTACATTCTCAGCTGTTTTTATGTCAACTTCACCTGTGTAATTTAATTTTTATTTTCAGGGAAATCTGTGATATCCAATGATGGTGCCACAATTCTAAAAACACTGGACATTGTCCATCCTGCTGCCAAATCCCTGGTGGACATTGCCAGATCTCAAGATGCAGAGGTAAATTTATCTTTTTCAAATTGAGTCACACTAGTGGCATGTTATGATACTTTGTTGTCTCTAATGGTAGTTATGCATTCTACATCAACTTTTAATCAGTTTAAACCACTAATCCAATTCTCTTCTTATTTGGTATGTAACATTTCAAAGATGACTTTGTATATTGGCTTACTTATTAACGATCATTTGATATAGTTTGTTTCATTTGTTTACAGGTGGGTGATGGAACCACTTCAGTTGTGTTGTTGGCCGGCGAGTTTTTGAAGCAAGCCAAGCCATTTGTTGAGGAGAATGTTCACCCACAGATTATCATCAGGGCATTTAGAAGAGCTGCATCATTGGTATGTTAATGTCTTCAGACCAAAGGTTCTGTCAAATTACTGTGACCTGCTGCTTTGGTCTGTTTGTAAATGTCTTCAGACCAAAGGTTCTGTCAAATTACTGTGACCTGCTGCTTTGGTCTGTTTGTAAATGTCTTCAGACCAAAGATTCTGTCAAATCACTGTGACTTGCTGCTTTGGTCTGTTTCTGTTTGTTAATGTCTTCAGACCAAAGATTCTGTCAAATTACTATGACCTGCTGCTTTGGTCTGTTTGTAAATGTCTTCAGACCAAAGGTTCTGTCAAATTACTATGACCTGCTGCTTTGGTCTGTTTGTAAATGTCTTCAGACCAAAGGTTCTGTCAAATTATTGTGACCTGCTGCATTGGTCTGTTTGTAAATGTCTTCAGACCAAAGATTCTGTCAAATTACTGTGACCGGCTGCTTTGGTCTGTTTGTTAATGTCTTCAGACCAAAGATTCTGTCAAATTACTGTGACCTGCTGCTTTGGTCTGTTTGTAAATGTCTTCAGACCAAAGATTCTGTCAAATTACTGTGACCTGCTGCTTTGGTCTGTTTGTTAATATCTTCAGACCAAAGGTTCTGTCAAATTACTGTGACCTGCTGCTTTGGTCTGTTTGTAAATGTTTTCAGACCAAAGATTCTATCAAATTACTGTGACTTGCTGCTTTGGTCTGTTTGTTAATGTCTTCAGACCCTAAGATTCTGTCAAATTACTGTGACCTGCTGCTTTGGTCTGTTTGTTAATGTCTTCAGACCAAAGGTTCTGTCAAATTACTGTGACCTGCTGCTTTGGTCTGTTTGTAAATGTCTTCAGACCAAAGGTTCTGTCAAATTACTGTGACCTGCTGCTTTGGTCTGTTTGTAAATGTCTTGACAATGTATTGATTTATCACTACTCTCGTAATGCATGTTCTTTTTTGTTGTGATATTGATAGATGAACCAGAAAAAAAATTATACTTTTTCAAGGTTAAAAATATAGGATTGGTAAACTGTCATAAAAAAGGTTTTGTTTCAAGTTGGGTTGTTGGGCACATCAAATAAATTTGTTTCTTTTTCAGTTCCCTAACTGTGAAAAGGGAGAGGGGGACATAGGTTTTGTCTATATCCATTGGTCAGTTGGTCTGGTTAAGGTTCTAGTTAAAATTTTGTAGATCACTTAGACACTTACTAAAAGTTTCGTAGGTATGGGACATGTATTGATTCATCAGTTCTGTCAGATTGCTTGTTATCATATTGTAAGTATTTTTTATGTTATAGGCAGTACAGAAGATCAAGGAAATTTCTGTGAAGACAAAGAAAGATGACAAAAAGTAAGATATTGTTAATTGTACAGTATTTACCTGTACATGTATTTAACTCATCCACCCCTGTAGTCACTTTTGGACTCGCCCATTTCAACAAATAGTAGAATTCACTGTCAGAATTCAGGAGTGTATGATTTAGTATAAAACTTTAGCAATCATTTTACATGCAACGTAAATTTGTTCATTTCTAAATTATGACCATATACAGGACTTTTTCTTCTATAGTATCCACGGGCCGAAATTTGGCCCCATTCCCAATGAAAAATGCATGTATTTTTTTCAAATTTGATGTTGAGCTCATGACCGTAGTGAAAAAAAAAATAATATAAGAGGAAATGCATTTAGATTTTCCAGTGATGATTTTCTTCCGATATTTAGCGGAAAACTGCTGTTTTGGAAGCAGGAAACTGATATTTTTATGGGTCTCGGATATTTCGGGTGATATGCATTTCTACCGCAATCCGTTTCTGTATTTAATCTCGTTAAAAGTTTGATACGGTTCAGACTTGAATCTTGATCTTCAATGCACTTTATTCATGTCATGTATGTACTGTCAAGTATATAAAAGATTGGTCGTATGAATGACCGAAAAACAGGTAATTGGACCGAAAAACGCCCGAAGCCACCCCAATAGATACCTGCTTGTAGCAAAAAAAGGAAAGGCCATATAACTTACGTGACGTACTCTGAACTCGAATTGTTATTCACACATAGCTGTACTGTAAATATCGGACAGAAACAACTATAATTATATTGATATGTATCATATTTATAATTTTTGGACACTCAAGATTTGAGAGGTCAGGATCAGTATTCCATATGAATTGAAAAGAGTTTAAAATGGATGGCATATAGGAAATCATGTTATTTCAGCATCATGTTATATCGGCACAGAGTAATATTTTTACTTGTACAAATAACTCATAACTTGCTGCCAAATTTACCTGATACCACCATGGCCCATATCATGCAGAATATCGGCCTACTTGACACCAACTACTTACTAGGCTACTCCCTGGAAATTGGAAATTCCTTCACTAACACTTGAGGAAAAATGTTCACAATCTTGGCATTGTTGAGAAGATCATTTCTCCCCTGACTTTTATCAAGTTCTATTCCGAAATCAGCAAATGTGAGTAAATAAAATATTTCTTAAAAATCTGACTTTTTTTAAAGTCATTTTAGATGCCTGGAAAAGACAATAATGCTGATGCTAACATCATTATATCCAGAGCTTCGGGGGGGGGGTCTATGTGGTCCCAGTAATTACCCAGACTCCCGGCCTTAAGCCTTTTGCCACCTATGTTTTCCTGGTTTTTTATACCTCAAAATTATGTCTGGTTGAAAGAAAACATGGAAATGAAGAGGAGGAATAAATTTTGATTCATTTTACTTTTTTGTTTAAAAGTTTGTACTGAATTCTCCAGTTTTTAGGTCACCTGACCAAAAGGTCCTGGTGACCTATAGCGATCACTCTTCGTCCGTCGTCGTGCATTAACTTTTGAACATTTTCATCTTCTATTCAAAAACCAGTGGGCCAATTTCATCAACACTTGGTAGGAAGTATCCCCATGGGAAGCTCCTTCAAGTTTGTGAATATAAAGGGTCAGACTCCTAAAGGGGCCCCATAAGGGGTCAAAAAGGGGTAAAATTAGGAAAATCTTTAAAAATCTTCTTCTCAAGAACTAACAATGGGAATGACTTCATATTTGATATTTAGCATCTTTAGGGGGATGTTTACAAAGTTTGTGAAATAAAAAAAAATTATCTGATGAAAAACGGCCCCACTAGGGGGCGCTGAAATTGGGCAAAAATTCAAAGTTGTCAGATTTCAACCAAATTTGGTAGAAAAGCATCCCCCAGGAAAGGCAATCAAAGTTTGTGTAGAAATAAAAGGTTCTGATCCTTTGGGGGCCAATAAGGGGGTAAAAAGGGCCAAATATTGAAATCTTCTTTAATGGACTTCTTCTCAAGAATCACAAGGCCAATTTCAACCTAAGTTGGCAGGAAGCATCTTCATGTGAAGACGCTTCATGTTTGTGAAAATTGTAGAGTTATGTCCCCTTAGATCCTCCAAAGCAGCCTAAAAGGGGTAAAATAAGGAAAATGTTTAAAAATCTTCTTCTCAAGAACCAACCATGGGAATGACTTCATATTTGATATTTAGCATCTTTGGGGGAGGATTACAAAGTTTGTGAAAAAAAAATTTATTTGATTAAAAAGGGTCCCACCAGGGGGCGCTAAAATCAGCCAAAAATTCAAAATGTCTGATTTCAACCAAATTTGGTAGAAAGCATTCCCAATAGTGAAGGCAATCAAAGTTTGTATAGAAAAAAAGGTTTAGGGGTCAAAGTTCAAGTTAAAATTACAGGAGGATCATAGGCATATGCATTTGAAAGTTGTAGGGACTGATCAGAGACGCCAATTTCTCTGAGAAACTCCGATTTTGTTTAAACAAACACCGCGCCTTTGATTGATGAAAAATTTTCTCCGATAATCTGCGGTTGTTTTTATAGTGTACAAAAAATTGCATTCACACCATCTGAGTAGGGCATTATTCGCCAATACACCGGTCGCCCGACTAGTAACTCCTCTGGCCTTTTCGTTATTAACGAAACAGAGATAGGAGAATTATTAAATGCCACTGGTAGCCTAAAATTGCATTGTCAATGGTGCAAATTTTGTATAAACACTGCTATAAGCCTCATGGCCAATGCTGGACAGGCACAAAGGTTTCGGCACAAGTAGAGATGGACAACATACGTGACGGGAGAAATGCTGGAAGGCATTGGTAGCCCTATGTCACCCAGAAAAAAAAACAAGTCGGTGCATAACCAGACCTATCTTAATTAAGTTGTTTATATAGTGTAAATTTGTCTAATACTCTGAGATTTGTTTAGTAGGTATATATAAAAATATAAAATGAATTGCTGCTTGCTTTGAGTGAATTTTATTGCACAATCAGGTAAACCATGCAATACCACATACATGTGTCAATACAAATAAATTTATGTTTGTTAGACATTATTCAAACACAATTTTGCAGTCCCTAAAGAGTCTTGCATGATTCCCTTTCTTAAAGTTGGCCTTATCATGTCAATCACTTAATTTAAGCGATTGTTGCTCTTTTACTCAGGTGACCGTTAAGGCCCTTTGGGCCTCTTGTTTGTTTACTGAAAGTGAACAACATGGTGATCACAACTGGTAAATGTTTGCTCAAAATTGGTGATAAAGCAGATTTTACAATAGGTTTTACATTTCATTAGTCATTACATTTATAGGTTCCACATTTTGATGATATTGTTGCTTATTTTCACTCTTAAGGACCAAATTATGGCAATTTTTTGCCTTCACAGTACTTTTTTTCATCGTGGTTTTGTGCCTTCCAGGGAGGGGGGATTAACGGCTGCCAAACTATTTCAGATATTTTTGTAATTACGCAAAATCATCACTGGATTTCCATGTTCGGACACAATTTTTCCCAATATGACACAAATTCACGTTAAAATTCTCAATTGTGTTGTTGCCAATGGCATTTTCCAAATTTGACAGAAAAAGGCCTTGTAAAAGTCTAAAGTCTAAACAGTATGAATCAAACACTTCAAATAATTTTTTTTTCAAATGAATCATTACTGATTTAGTGTTTATACATCTACCAATCACATTTGTTGGACCATTCCACACAGATAGAAATTAGCAGGGGCCCAGAAGCCCATGGCGAGTAAAAACTGAGCTGGGCTAATAGATTTCAGAGTGTGTTAGTCCAGGTGGCAACTGAAAATTTGGGGGTATATATTGCACTTTCACAAATTTCAACTGATATATTTGTAAACAGAGTATACCTTGCTACATAAAACTAGTGTATGAACTACATGTACTTTAAAATTATGTTTCAAAGTAAGATTTTTAAATAGCATGTTATGGGAAGAGTAAGTGTCTGGGCTTCTAGACATTCAACCAGGCTTTAAAAAATCCATACATATGACATTTGAGCCCAGATGGCTTCTTGATTGCAGAATTTAATTTCTATCCCTGTTCCATCTGTAATCTTGAACTGCCAGCCTGCTTTTGCTACTTGGGAGTCATTAATTTTCATTTTTATCTCTTCATTTCTTTTCTGTTGAAAGCACTGATTTAAAATTGTTTTTACCACACAAGGGTACTAACTTTGGTTTTAAAAAAATTGTGAAAAGCTTTGTTATGAATCTACAAAACAGTATGAGGTTACATATCTGTAGGTTTTCTATAATGTTCAGGAAAGTGTTATTTGAATCTACTTAACTCATTAACCCTAAAGACACAGTTGGACTGGTCTAAGTGATTGATTCATAGAAGAGTCCATTATTTTTCAGGGGTTGTTTAAGCCAACGTCACACATTAGTGATAGATCTACATTCATAATGCTACTAAGTTTTTATTTGTGAAACAATATTAAAGTAGTGAATTATTTTTCATTTCTCTGATAAATGTATATATGTTTACACATACAAATCTGAACTTTGTTTTTTAGGGAACAGAGACAATTGCTTGAAAAATGTGCAGCTACAACGCTAAGTTCCAAATTGGTTGCACATCAGAAAGATTTCTTTTCCACAATGGTAGTAGATGCCGTTCTCCTGCTGGATGATTTACTTCCCTTGAACATGATTGGTATAAAAAAAGTACAAGGTGGTGCATTAGAGGTAAGTAGTTGTGGGAACTAAGGCAAAGAATAAAGTGCCAAAAGTGACTTAGGAATTGAAGTGATGAATTACATTTAAGTCTGTTTGGGAAATGGGATTTAAAAGTACAGATTGATGCAAAACGTGTACATTCCACAGATTAGTCAGCGGACCAGTTTATGTTTAGCTGTTCAGCGTTACGTCTGTGGCAGAGTGACAGCTAAGTAAACGGAACTCATTTTCTGGCTGTTTTTGTCAGAAGTTTGATGTTTCAGCTTGGCAGTATTCCTGAGAGTTGGTCTTGTGTTTAACAATGCATTAGACCATAGTTATAGGGATGCACATAAAATTGCAAATCTTTGAAAGTCGGATATTTTGAAAAGATAAAAATGTGGTTTCAGTGTAAACCATAAGATATTAAAATTTACAAATGTAGAACATTATGACCAGAAGTCAACAGTTTACTCAATACAGTGTGTTCAAGTGATTTGTATTGCAACTGAACATTCATGTATATACTGCATACAAATGTAGATAATGATGAAAATTATTGTGCATTTGAAGAAAACTTCCCAGTATACAAATAATAGTTGTCTAGCAGATACTCAAGTATCATTCCCAAGGTGTTTTTGTCTTCTTATTTCTTAGGTTATATTTGTATAGGCACTGCTTGAATTCAGGTGCAAAACGAGAATTTAACTGAAACACAAATAGTTATAAGAGAGCGGAAATGGTTAGAAGTTTGGATTGTTAAAGAATAAAAATACTTAATTGATATGTCACTTGTTAGATTTATCAATTTCCCACAATTTCACAGCTGATATTGATATACCCGGGATTTACATGACATTTCAAATTTAAGAGTCCTTGGGACTGCCAACTTAGGAAACGGGGGATCCACACAGGTGAAATGGGAGTCCATGTAATCAAGCTATGTTGTATTTCAAAATATTTATTATTAAATTACATATATATATATATAGATATAGATAAAACAGTATTATACAAGACTGTGTCAACTCAGTTGAATTCTGATAATTTGAACAGCCATCACAGGATGTAAATGGATTCTCTGTACCCTTTATCTGTAGAGAAACATCGCACTGCATACCTCCACTCGGCAAAACATTTAAGCCAGGGGTACACAATATGCCAGTTTTAGATGTTTTTGCAATTTTTTGTTGATGTTACTGCCACAAGTTTTTATTTTTTTCTTACCCGGTCCATTCTCAGCATTATCCACAGCCGTGCTGTTTATTGATAATTCTTCTTCAACATCAGTGGGCCTATTTTCTGATTCCAAATTTTTTTTAAACACTTCAAAACTTTAACTTTCTGATGTCCATGGTCAAGATCTAGTGTTGATACGTGCATGATGCCGCTGTCACACACAGTTAATATGTTTACCCCTCTACGTGGTAATGAACGCACGTGTTGCTATAAATAGGTAGGGGAATCCTACAACTGACTGCAAATTGAAACAGTGATAATTGCCAATGTCTGGCGATGAATCATTACGATTCGTGACATTGTGGAATTACAACAAAACAATGTCAAATTGGATATGCTGGATAAATATGCGTCTCAGGGGACGCACAGGTAATGTTTTTGAGGGTCCAGACAACCTTTTTTGGGAGTAATATATGCAACATTTTGTGTTCTGTAAATCCCCGATATACCTAATAAGCGCCCATGACAATATAATATGGCCCCTCCACAATAATTAAGATTTACTCACGCTTTTTACAAAAATCAAGAAACAATTTATCCCCCAGCAACAGAAGAATGTTAATAGGTGTCTTTGATAATAACTACAATAAGTTTACCACTGTACCTTATAAACAAATTGATTGTTTTATGTCAGTTTTACCCAACAAGTGACCACTCCTTTTTCCTATCTTTTTAGAGTGATGGGCATTTATTTGTAATCTTGCACATATCAAGTAATATGATTTGTTCTTATTCATGATTACCTGTAACAAAAACTACAAATTGTTCTGAAAGCAGCACGGGTGTGTGTTCGATTCATCACGAGAGCACTGTTCTGGCACAGTCTCAGAGCATGTTGCAATAAAATGTACCAAGGCGGAAGTTTTCATTTCAAATATAGTGATAAATAATTCTTGTAAGTTTATGGCTAAATTGCCAAGACAAATTGTAATTAAACTTTTGCTCCAGCACATTTATGCTTTAATACCCTTATAGATAGCTGCAAAATAAATGCTGCTGCCATGACTGACTTTTCTAACTCCTGATATGTTTGTGACATCACTGTTCCAGCTCCACCACCTTTTTGGCTGGCACAGTCTGTCCAGGACAGTGTTCCAGAGCATTTGATCTGGAATGTCCTGGACAGAGTTCAAAACGAACACGCTCCACGAAAGGCTAATTTATGTTTACCCCTGTAGTCCATGACCTATATTTGTACTGTAATGTACAACCAACAGATAGAGCAACTGATCTAGGACCATTATGCCTAGGGAAGGGTGACTTTTTAGTGACCAGAGTTCACAGACCAAAGTGAAAATGCAAATAGTATATTTTATTGTATGTTTATCAAGGTGTGTGAAGTCATAATCTGATGTCAAGGTCAAAATGATACGTGGAAAAGAATGTACGAAGTTTACGACAGTCTTAAGAAATACTGAGGATTAAAGGTGTTATTTGAAAGTTAACGTGTGCAGGTCTAGGATCCAAACATTATTTTCCCTTTAACTTGGCCACAGATTAGTCAGCGGACCAGTTTATGTTTAGCTGTTTCAGCGTTACGTCTGTGGCAGAGTGACAGCTAAGTAAACGGAACTCATTTTCTGGCTGTTTTTGTCAGAAGTTTGATGTTTCAGCTTGGCAGTATTCCTGAGAGTTGGTCTTGAGTTTTACGATGCATTAGACCATAGTTATTGGAATGTACATAAATAAAATGTTAATTCATTTTGGGAGAGAATGCTGTGTCAGATTGTTTTAAGTGTTGAGCATTTTCAGCATTGAAACCCCACCAACTTTATTTACTTTCATTCATGCATAAAACAATAATGACATACATGTATATATGCTTTCATTCATAAATTTGTTTCAATCTACAGGATTCCATGCTTGTGGCTGGTGTAGCCTTTAAGAAAACTTTCAGCTATGCTGGTTTTGAAATGCAGACCAAAAAGTATGCCAATCCTAAAGTAGCGTTGTTAAATATTGAGCTAGAACTGAAGGCAGAGAAAGAGAATGCTGAAATCCGTGTAGATTCTGTAGAGGTAAGGGAATTGTAGTGAATGAAATATTTCAATATATGAGTTAAGAAGACTTATACATGGTTGTTACATACCCTGAAATATTGTTTTGGGAATTTATCATTATTATTTTGCTGGTGTTCAAGATTAGTGAATTGTCAAGGAATCTCTAAAAATTGGTTGATGAATATGAAATGTCAACAAAATTTGGGAAAAGTTAAGGGTAGTCATTGACTAATTCCATGTCATTTCTGTGTTATCTACTTTTTGCATGTTTGTTGATCATTTTAATGAAAAAATATTATCTGAAAGTCCAGGAAGCCAGTGAAGTGATATTGGTCAGTCAGGGACTTGCTATCTAAAATACTGTACTTGATCTGCATTAGAGTTAATGTTCAACAAGGTGGGGAGAAAATGTTTTGGACAGTGTCAAAGATGTATAAGTAACACTGATATTCAACAAAATTAACCTTAAAAAGCACCAAAAAGAAAAAAGGTGAGGAAAAAATGAGAATGAACTTATATGAACACATATGGCAATCTAATTTCAGTTTCCCATTTACAAACTTTCAATGATGACTTTGTTTATAATATGATTGTGACTTTTTAGGGAAGATTAACTTTTGATATCTTATTCATTTTCAGGAATACCAGTCTATAGTAGATGCAGAATGGAAAATACTTTACGATAAATTAGCGAAAATTCATGAAAGCGGTGCCAAGGTGGTTCTGTCAAAGTTACCAATTGGTGATGTTGCCACACAGTACTTTGCTGACAGGTAAAGAAAGTTGTGTACTTGTTTTGAAAATCTTATAAAAGAATTGATTGTAATATATGACTGAATGAAATATTTTTATGCCCCTAGCCTGAAAGGTCCGCGGGGGGCATCTAGTGTTTGGATAATCCGCCTGTCTTGTCTTTCCATAATTCTGTCCCGCTTACATATAAAATGTAATATTTCAAGTTTGGATTGTGATGAAATATTAAAACTTAGACTGTAAGTTCATCTATTGGTTTTTCACACTTCAGTGACATCACATGCCCCTTGGGATGGGGTGGGGATCAAAATGTAGAACATTGCAATATTTAAAGTTTGGATTGTGATACAGTTTGGACTGACTTGTATTTAAATTTTGCTAGATCTGTTATAAACAGTCTATTAGTGATCTATTATAAACAATCTATTAGTGATCTGTTATAAACAATCTATTAGTGATCTGTTATAAACAATCTATTAGTGATCTGTCATAAACTATCTGTTAGTGATCTGTTTTAAACTATCTATTAGTGATCTGTTTTAAACTATCTATAAGTGATCTATTATAAACAATCTATTAGTGATCTGTTATAAACAATCTGTTGATGATGTTCAGACAACTTAATGGATATTTTCATTATTTGTTTCTCTAACCAGGGACATGTTTTGTGCCGGTCGTGTTCCTGATGAAGATTTGAAGAGGACAATGAAGGCCTGTGGTGGATCTATACAGACCACATGCCAGTCTCTTACAAATGATGTCTTGGGAACCTGTGAAACGTTTGAAGAAATTCAGATAGGTGGAGAAAGGTAAGATTCAATGTGAGAAAAAAGTTTGAAAAATCACTTGTATTGTGGGACGAGTGATTTTGAAAACCACTCGTCCTTAGACACCTTCAGGTTGTCCCAAATTTTGTATAAATTTTTATGGAACCATTAAGACTACCTAACTACTTGTATTTCTCTGACATGGAGCTTAGTTAATTGAAATGACAGTAAAGAATTTTTGAAAGTGTTATGTTCATGAAAAGATTTAGATGCTAAAAAGTAAGATGTTGTAGATTTATAAGAAAAATTACTTGACACTCCTAACTACTCGTCCACAAGCCATGTTCACCTGTCCAGGATGAGTGGACGAGTAGATTTTTCTCACCCTGTAAGATGGAATGAAAAACATTCCGGATATCTTGATGTAGTAAAGGTAGTCCTGTGAATTTTCAGAAAACATGATTCCACTGAATAATTATCATAAAGGAAATTGATTTTATATCATTTATATTTACTTGTATCATATTCTTTTCACCCATGTGTCTAAAAAGGGAAAGCATTTTTAAAAACAGTGCAATTTTATTTTTGTTGTTGTTGATGGAAACATTGTGTATTATAAAAAAATGAACCTGAAAGAGCAGGAAAATTTTGAATCTATATAGAATACATAGTTACAAATTACACCACAAAACAGATCTTTCAGTTCAAATATTTTCCTCTGCAGATATAATTTGTTTAGGGGCTGTCCTCAAGCTAAAACTTGTACACTAATTCTGAGGGGAGGAGCTGAACAGTTTATTGAAGAGACAGAGAGATCCTTGCATGATGCTATAATGATTGTCCGAAGAGCAATGAAAAATGATGCTGTTGTTGCAGGTGACTTATGATTTGTAATAAACACTAGATCTTTTGTTTTTATTCTTTAGTATAATTTTACATAATCAGACATTGACAATTTAGTGTGCCAGCCTGGCTCACTTGGCAGCACGCTTTGACTATTGATCGTGAGTTTGAGTCCAGCCGGCGACAGGTTGGTTTTCTGTCCTTAGGATGAGACAGTAAAACTTGAGGTCCCTTGTCGCAGTAGGTGTAGGCACATTTAAAACCCTCACTGCTCAATGGCCTTAAGTGCCGAGTATAGGCCAAAATTTGAGGCCCTTCACCGGCATTTGGTGACGTCTCCATATGAGTGAAAGATTCTCGAGTGAGATGTTAAACAACAATAAACAAACAAGACAATTTAGTACCTTTGTCAAAGATTGAACAATAGTAAATCTATGTAAAAGAAATCTGGCATGAAGTATTAAAGGATGTCTAAGCCATCCATTGATTATGGTAGGAAGGATGCAGTATAATTGTACATAATCAGACAGTGACTATTCAGCACCTTTGTCAAAGATTGAACAATAGTAAATCTATGTAAAAAAAAATCTGGCATTTACTGTATTTCTTGAAAATTTCACTCCCATTTAATTTTCTTTCTTAGAAGAGAGTGTGAATTTGAAATGAAAACAGAATTTTCAATTTAGAAAATTGAAGTATTAAAGGATATATATGCCATCCATGTGATTATGGTTATGAAGGATGCATTTAAGGCAGGGTGAACATGTTTTCTGTCATAAAAAGCTCAAAATTAGAAGGGCCAAAAATTTCAGGTATAGAGTATATAGTTAGATGAACTGGTACATTATCCAAAAGTTATAGAACTTAGGTATTGTCCTGTTCACTAACTTTGCGGGGGCAGAGTAACCTTTTGATTATTATATGGATGATTCTACTCAGTTTTGGGTTATGACAAGAAAAGTGTTTCATTTTTTACTGGATACTTCATGGATATGATATCAAGTAGGAAAGACTGCACATGCCAGTGTAATTATCATGTATTACCTGAAATAACAACTGGTTTGGGTCAAGAAAGTGTTCATGAGACTCCCCTTGCCAGGTTATATGGATTTTACTATACCTGATTTGTATAGAATCATGCAGTAAAAAATGTCTTTGTTAAATACAGGTGGAGGAGCAGTCGAGATGGAACTAAGTAAATATCTGCGTGATTTCTCTAGAACAATTGCTGGTAAAGAGCAACTACTGATAAGTGCAATGGCCAAAGCTCTAGAAGTGATTCCTAGACAGCTGTGTGACAATGCAGGCTTTGATGCTACTAATATTCTCAACAAACTTAGACAGAAGCATGCTGAAGGTAGGCATATCTTCTTTCAGGAAGAAAACAATTTGTTTAAAGATGTTATTAGGTCATGTGATCCAGTAGCTCATGGTGATCTATTGCTACTATCGTCTTTTGTCTTGTCCCCGTCCATCTTGTGCCTTCTGTTACTTATACACATTTTCGGCTTCTTTCCAAACTGAAATTATTCTTGCTGTCATATTGCTTTATGTTTGGATAGCTTGTAATTTTTCTTGATGCTCTAACAGGTCATAGAGATGGTGTATATATAGCTGCAGATGATGTCTTATCACGATGGTCTACTGAAATTCATGTAGATATGCCGTAATGGCTTTTCTGATGCAGCTGTTCTTGATTAAAAATTAATATTTCATTTACAACTGTCATATAAGTCTGTCAACCTGTGATTGATCCCATTATTACTTCCTATTGTACATAATAATATTCTCAACTTGTTCTTTTCTTAGACTTAATGATGGTGAGAATATGTTGATATGTAGAGGCAATCATTCACAGGAACTTGTTCTCTCAAACATTTAACACCTACATAAGATTAATCGGACATATATAGTTTTAGTTTGAAATTTATTTATATAAATCATTAGCTTCAAGGGCTACTATTAGAGAGTCAAATAGTTTTACATATATATTCATAAAGCTCTCTGAAGGTGCATTTTCATAGACTTCTGAATTCAGTAAAGGTTTATTTTCACAGACTTTTGCAGTCTATGCCAATAACATCGGTCCTGACTGACAAAAATCTGTTCGGACCGATGTTCTTCTCCCAATTTCCGGACTGCATGACCGATGCCGTTTTGAGTAATAGTTAACCTTGATTATGCACTCGTAATTTTTTTAACACCAAGTCACTACCGTATTTTATGGCCTAAAGGTCGATGTGGGAGATAGGTTGAATGGCCGATTTTTGGCAAAAATTCAGGTTTAAGTATTAGATAGGTCGAAGTGGAAGACAGGTCGATGTCGGCAGAGATGGAAACATGAATGGGAGAGCACAAAAATGCATCGTTTATGTTTAATAAATGGTGCTAAAACGATGGTAGGCTACTAAAATAATCAGAGTAATAGGCCTATTTTACTGTACATTATTAAATAGGAGTGATTAAAAAGCTTACAAGTTGCATTTTGTCATATTTAACATCACTTATATTACTCATGTGTACTGATATGTATACATACATAGCTATTATGTTACCTGTCAAATCATCATTAAATTCTTTTATGCTGTTAACACAAGCGACCACAATCCTTGTCTTATCCTTACATTGGCCTAAATTATCATGTAGCTGCAATTGTCAAACAATTAAATACTCAAGGTTTAGTGTCAATTAATTTATGTAACACTTTTTCCAAAACTTTTCCAACTTCAAAGACTACCGCCAAATCCTTATCAGTTGAAGGTCACGTTCCAGTGAACACAGCTTGTAGTGTCCTGAAAGTCTGAATGAAGACTTCAACTTCACAACGGGGGGGGGGGGGGTGCCGAGATAAGGGAATCATTCAAAAGTATAAACTGTTCGGTATAAATATAATGTAAACAACGTATTTTTTATTATGCAGTTTCTGACACAGTCTTGAAACCCAATGATATTGTAACTTGAAAGATCATTATTTTGTCACTTGATTATGAACACAGTGCATTACGCACACACGAGGTCACATTTAATACTTCTATTAAGTGGAAAAAAAATATCGACCTATAGGCCGTAAAATACGGTACTTACTCATAACAAAGCTCTAAATCACTTGCAGATACGACCATTTTTTAGACCTTGGCGAGTGTTTACTTGCAAATCAATCGCATATTGCGACTAGTTTCTACTGAACCAGAAATCGACAGTTTTCCGTTTTCCCTCTGAAATTACATCACCGAAATCATGGTCACATATGCTCTTTACAACAAGGCATTTGACTATTCAATTTCGATAAATTAGAGCGTCTGACTCGCATTGATTACTGTCAAAAAAGCACGTTGTGTGCTGTCACATTTGTACAACTTTCAACATGAACAAACAGAACAAAGTGACGTTTTCTTTAAATCAGTGTCGATTTTAGCTTGAGTTTGAAAGATATTGGTTAAAGAAATATTCATGCCGAGTCGTGGCTAGTGCTCGAAGGGGAGACAGACGCTTGCTTTGTAAATTCTGTCGAAATGCAGACTATTTATACGTCGTATATCGGCCATTGAAAAGTCAAAAAATAGAAATTTAAGTTTGCCATAACAATATGAAAAATGTGGGCTTATAAACACTCCTGGCCTGTGCGAAAAAAAACTTGTAATAAACATCGTTTATAATGGTTTGAATATAATAAAGTCAAGTCAGTTTAAAATAAATGTGTTTTCTTTCATTTTATGTTCTCAACACACACACACACACACACACACACATATATATATATATATATATATATATATATATATATATATATATATATATATATATATTAAAACTCCCTGGCTAGCTAGTAAAACTACTGGTTAACATGGAAAGTGATTTTCATATTGTAGAGCACTGCATGTCAAAGCGACTGTCTGCATGATCAGGATTCCATCAAGGCTGTGTAATAATTGTGGTTTTATTGATTAACCTTATAATTTTTTTTCGGACTGACAATATTTTCGGTTCGGACCTGTGTGGAACCCAACAACACAGGTCCAAATGACCTGTGGGAGACAAAAGAATTTGGCGTAGACTGTTTTGTATGCAATGTAGTTCTCGTTCATTACTTGATGAGTTGAATATAAAGTTTACAATAATTTACCTTTTTCTGTGTTACGTAGTTCATATAAGGCATCTTATTTTATATAGCTATTTTGAAGAACCCCCATCTATCTTAACTGCAGTACAATTAAAAAAAATATATTATCAATGATATTTTTCAGACATTTTCTGATAAAAAAAAAAGTTAGAATTGCCTGAATTTCTGCAAAAGACCACCTTTAAAGAAAAATCTGAGCTACTTCTAGAAACCTGTGTTTCTGGTGTTGTCAATACAATGCAAAACCTTAGTACCCATAAGAAGATTAGACTAGTGATCTTATTGATTACCAGCCAAACATTCATGTTTACTGACATCTACTGCCATATTGAATGTGTAAAATGTAATCATAAGTATGTCTCGTATCAGTTTTCTGTGACAGTAAGTAAAGTGTCCAATGCTACAAATGATGCTTTTATCACGATGGTCTACTGAACTTATGTGAAGAGAAGCCTTCATGGCATTAACTGATGTAGCATTATATGTACATGTATGAGAAATTGTTTTCATTCAAACCTAGTCTTTTCTTTTATTCATGTGATTTCAGCATAAGGTAATCCTGGTTGTTTGACTTGCTTTCAGAAAATTTAGGTTATTTTCCAGTTCTGAAATCAATCTTTAATCCGTGAGAATATTCTTGAGAAAATTTTGATGCATTTCATAGTGACCATGATAATGAATTAAATTTATCTTTTCTCGGTTAAACTAGGATATTTTTAGAAGCATGACATGATCTGAATATCATTAGAATATCTCTGTTAAACAATTCATTTTGGTTTACTGCAGTCAGTGTGTGTGAAAATGTTTGTATAGAGTCAGAAGTATTACCAGGGGGGAAAAAGTTTAACTTGTTAGTCATTAATTTGATAAGCCATGTTTCAATCAAATTCTATTTGTTTTTAATGTAAAATATTAATGCACTTTACTTAAAGTCTATCTACATATAAAATAATTGACTGTTGTTTTTGTTACATATATGAGTGGCAGTTAAACTTATAGACTTGATCCATAGTATCTGATGTTTTCATCTGCATTCTCTATGTACAGTCACATAAATGAGTAATCATTCTACTCTGATCTAGTATTAAATCATCTCTTGCATGTTGTTTTGTAGGTGGTATGTGGTATGGCGTGAATATTCTAACAGAAGAAATTTCAGACAATTTTGAAGGCTGTGTATGGGAGCCGGCCGTTGTTAAAATTAACTCTATAACTGCAGCTTCAGAAGCCACGTGTTTAATTCTATCTGTTGATGAAACAATACGTAATCCCAAGTCTGGAGGTGATGCTCCCGGAGGTGGAGGAATGGGTCGTGGAAGAGGAAGACCTATGTGATAAATTCATTTATATTAGATACTTCAAGCTTTTATTAAATTATTGTGAACAAAGATATTTTCTAATGTGCTTTTTTTCTCAAAATCAGCAGCCACAAAATCAACATTTCAAGATGGTATGTGGCTACCACTTGGCATTTACCTGAACAAAAGAATGTAACAGATGCTGGAATTTAATATGTCCATGTGTTTTCTTGTAACATCTGTGCCACATTGTGGCAAGGCCATCATATGACCTGCAGGCTGTATGGCCAATTTATTACTTGGCTGACCATGAAATCCAGTTGCTTTTTATGTCCTTTGACTGCCAGAAACTCTAAATACAGAATTAAGGCGTTGGTAACCATGAATCATGTTATGTGCGTTAACATGTATAGATAATGATGTACATCTTGAATGTATGGGAGAATCAAACTTGTGCTTATTTGTACGTGTGAATCATTTATATACAATAAACTATGATAAGTTCAGAATGTTTTCATTTGTTTTTATATGCCTATCTCTGACAGTCTTAGTATTCCGTTGTCTTTGCATCTGTACATGTCTCGCAATTACTTGAACTTGCGTTAGGGAATCTGTATAATTTTTAGCTCACCTGGCTATGCCAGGGTGAGCTTTTGCAATCACTTTGCGTCCGTGCGTCCGTTAACTCACTTTCAAAAATCTTCTCCTCTGAAACCACTGGGCCAAATTGAACCAAACTTGAACTGAGTTGTCACTAGGGTATTTAGTTTCAAATTTGTTATTTTCTATGTCGCAGGTCAAACAACATGGCCGCTGTTGCTAAAAAATAGAACATAGGGGGTAAATTGCAGTTTTTGGCCAATAACTCAAAAACCATTACAGATATCAAAAATCTGACATGGGTAAAACCATTACAGATATCAAAAATCTGACATGGGTAAAAGTGATCAGCTTGATGAGATCTACCTGCCATGCAATTTTGAAGAAAATCGGAAAACTCATCTCGGAGTTATAGCCCTTTTTTGTAAAATTTTCAAAATTTTGGCATTTTTAATTTTTTATTTCAAATAATGTAGCAGATAGAGGTCAAGTGTAAATTGCAAAAATGTTCAGCATATCAAGATCTACCCACCCTGAAAATTTGCCCTTTTTTCACAGAATTTTTTCAATTTTTATGTTTTTCGTCTTCTAACTCCAAAACTATGAAAGATAGAGGTCGAATGTAAATTGATAAAATGTTTGCCATGATGTGGCGACTTCAAAACCGGTGTTGAAAATTTTTTGTTGACCGCCATTTTCAAAATGGCCGACAAAAAAGGCGGGAAAATTCAACATTGTTTGATTTCAATGAAATTTGGTTTCCAAATAGATATTGATGTTGCGACTTCAAAACCGTTTTTGAAAATTGTTCCTTGACCGCCATTTTTAGCTCACCTGGCTTTTGGAATCACTTTGCGTCAACAAACATGGCCGCTATGGCGAGGCTTAGTTTAACATTGGATCCTATAGGAAAATCATCTTCTCCTCTGAAACCACTGACACAAATTTAAACAAACTTTACAGGAATGATGTATGCAAGGTCCTTTACAAAGACTGCTCATTTTGTTCTGATCCGTCAAAAATCATGGCCACTAGAACGGGGCTTAGTTTAATATTATATAGCCAAAAGAAGACTGCTGTGCTGCACACACTGCAAAGTTTTCGCAGAACCTTATTCATTCATTCATGAATCCGGTTCCTGACTTGGAAGAAGAACATTGGATCCTGTGGGAAAATTACATTTTCATCTTCTCCTCTGAAAACGCTGAAGCAAATATAACCAAACTTTAGAAGAATGATGTATTGAAGGTCCTTTACAAAGATTGCTCATTTCGTTCCGATCTGTCAAAACCATGGCCGCCAGGGCTGGGCTTAGTTTATCATTGGACCCTATGGGAAAATCACATTTTCATTTTCTCCTCTGAAACCACTGAAGCAAATTCAACCAAACTTTACAGGATTTATGTATGGAAGGTCCTTTACAAAAATTGCTCGGTTCGTCTGATCTTCTCAAGCAAATAACCAGGTGAGCGATACAGGCTCTTGAGAGCCTCTTGTTTTTCTTTGTTTGATTACATGAAAACTATACACCTTTTAATTTGATTATAGACACTAGAGTATAAATCTTTATAATGTCCAGGATACAATATACAAATCTAGCAGATATTGTACAAATCTGGAAAACCAGAGGTGGGATTAGAATTCCTAAAACCCCCATGCTTATAGGATATAATTGTACAAAATCTATGATACCAAAGTACAAAAGGATGTCCAGGATACATATACGAATCTGCAGCCCTTTTCACAAAAAATCTTAAGATAAAATCTTACGAGTATCGTAAGATAAATCTTAAGTCATTTTCATAAAAGCTATCGTAAGATTTAATTTTCTCTTAAGATTTAATCGTAAGAGAAAATCTTAAGTTTTTCTCTTACGATTAAAGTAAGCATAGCAACGACGTTTCACTTTCGATTCGCATGCGCATACAATTTTTCCGGTAAGGCGTCACATGTATTTTAGTTGATGTATTTGCACTGAATATAATCCAGAAAAAAAATTTTTTTTGGTGTAAATGAAATTCAATCAAGTTTGAATAATGATTAAATAAAGTTTCACAAAGCTCTACTTATTTTTTACTCCAGCCTTTTGAAATTACACAATACTAGCGTATTTGTTTGTGTTTTACATGTATTATGTTATCTAGATCTATACGGCATCAGTCAATTATATGTTTATAGGCTATGTTTTTGTGTATTAACATTTTAAATTCTATTTCGTAATTTAAATGTGTGTGTTGAGTAGGCTTCTCGTTTGCGTTTTAGATATTCATACTGCCAGGTGTTCACTTTTAAATTCATAAATTTTAAATTTATCATTGAACTTTACCCAATTTAAGATTGTTTATAATATAAACAGTACTTCCTTCGTGAAATACCTAGTAGTAAATTATTTATACGATATCGTGTGTTTATATTTTTAGATCTAATTGTATTTCATAAAAATTTGGTTTTTTACATTTATTTTACATATCCATTTAGATACACGATTATACTAAATTGTTATAGAATACAAGCCTTAGTGAGGATGTTTTAGGTTTAAAATTTCTGAATAAATTGTGAAGCAATATTTCATTTGAGACTATGGGTCACGCACCTTTGAAAAAAATAAAGCTGGAAATTCGTAAGCTTCCAGACTCGATCTAACGACAAGTTCGGTGTCCCATTGTTAATCTCAAAGGGATTATTTTCACAGCAAACGGTCCTATAGGGTATCCTTCCCTGGAGATGGTGTAGTTTTACAAGTTTTGAAGTTTTTAGACACTAAATTATGACCTGTTTGTCCTTCAAAGTATCACATCGCATTAGCGGATATAGAAAATTTGTAAAAGTGGTGCCGATGGTGACATGGGATTATTACTTTTTTAAAAAATGTCGTGTACAACTTTTATATCATGTATATCTCACCAGAGCTAAACCGAGAATTTAAAGGGGGCATAAGTCTTGATATTGTTGCTGAACGAGCGAGTCGGGAAATTTCTGTGTTTTTTTTTAGGAATCTAGAGAAATTGAAGGTTTTACACCTATTTTGTCAACTATAGGGATCGCATTTCGTAAGGGGATCGGGGTTTACGCTTCCAGAAAAAAAAGAAATTTAAAGTCCATAGACGCCTTTTTCTACATTAAGACGCGATAATATGGCTTTTGCCTGATAATCCGCTAATAAATCAAATTGATTATCGTTCTCAAAAGAAGATAGCTGATTCAGCAAAAAAGTGCAATGTTAAATGTATATTAAAATTGGAGCAGAAATTCGACCAAGTAGTCTCAAGGATTTTTTTTATTTTTAACTAAGCTTTGAGAGCCCTACCGTCCCTCTAAATCCGCCGATGCAATTTAAATATTTCCTGGTAATGATGATGATAGATCTAGTAAACTCGACTTCATTTGAAACACCTCTTATCAGCTTGGATCGACCTGTTACATGACGTCAGAGTGCGTGACTTTAAGAACGCTAGGATTTGGTACAGATGTAAACAATAGTGGCAGGGCTAGCAAATTTTAATTTTTCTTGACTAAATCTATCATTGTAGATCTATTAAAGGATTACAAAAGGTATGCATATGTTATCATATCATGACAACGATATAGGCCTAGATTTCTATTCTAGATCTAAACCATTTCTATTTTTCTGATTCACGGATTATGTGACGAGGACAGTACAATATGGTAGCCTAGATCTTTTGTAGTTTCAACACAAAGTAATCGATCTAGTCGTAGATTTATTAACCTACTAAATACAAAATGCCCTCAGGATATGGGGAGGAATTGCATGATATTTTCTGTGTGCCTTTCAATTAAATCTCTTATTGTGTCTGCTAAGTTCACGATGCAGTGCCTCGGAAAAACCTAACGGCTGGTCAATATTTAGTGACTCGTCGATCTATCTATACTCACATTTTATTGTCAAAAATACGTTCTCTGCGAATAGCTATTCTGTTAATCATATCAAACAACATATCAGATCATCTTCTTTTTTCTATGGAGACACTTACGATTATATTGATAAAATCTTAAGAGTAAAAATTTCTCTTAAGTGTGGGTGATAGCTCTCTGAAAGTTACGACAAATTTTTATCTTAAGATTCACTTAAGATTTTTCATGAAAACCATAACAATCTTAATTTTACTCTTAAGAGTAAAAGTTATCTTAAGATTTTTTGTGAAAAGGGCTGCTGGTGATATTGTACAAACACGGGCCTCTGGAGGTGGAATCAGATGTCATGGAGGAGTATCTTGCATCCCCTTCTGACCGGTTACACCCACCACGAGTCCACAGTCAAATTCATATGAAATAGGTGAAGGAGAAATCCTCGACACAATTGGTATAGAAGACTCGACAACCGCTATCGAACAGGTAACTCAACATTCATATTGTGTTTATATACGGAAACATCCGAAATCTAGAAGCCTCTCCACCATTGCAACCGACAGAATCAAGACAGGAACCGCACATATTACAATCTGTCAGTTTCACCTTTTGATGATCAAATTTTATTGCAGTTTAAATACATTCTTTACAGGCATATATTTTTGTCATGGAAAATTGATAGGCATTGTTGTAAAATATAGGAGTGAAATAATGTATCTGTGTCAAAAAATATCAATATCGCTTATAATTAGAATTGTATGGGGATAATTCTCAGAAAATAATCAAATTTACCATACACTGACCAATATTTCGAAGACGCTTCTGATAAGCTAACAGGAGAAAGTAATTTTTGACGACCATCGGTCTTATCATTCATACGGAGGTACTGCAATGATACCGATGAAAATACAAATCCAGCATTCAAACTATTCATTCATTTACATATTGTTTTGTCCAGTTAGATACTACATGAGTTTACCTCGGGTCAAATTAAAACGTTTTCATCCTTTAGAATAATTCATCGAAGCTTTATTCAAACGTTTAAACTACAGAGAAATGTTGATATTTATGAAAAAATACTTCAGTTATTATTATATACAATATTTGCGATTTTACTGCATTTAAAACCAAATCAAAACTTTGATACGACAATGTCTTAAATAAAATTACAATTAAACTCCCTAATCTTAAATTTGAGGCCCTTCACCGGCATTTGGTGACGTCTCCATATGAGTGAAAGATTTTCGAGTGAGATGTTAAACAACAATAAACAAACAAGACAATTTAGTACCTTTGTCAAAGATTGAACAATAGTAAATCTATGTAAAAGAAAAATGGCATGAAGTATTAAAGGATGTCTAAGCCATCCATTGATTATGGTAGGAAGGATGCAGTATAATTATACATAATCAGACAGTGACTATTCAGCACCTTTGTCAAAGATTGAACAATAGTAAATCTATGTAAAAAAAAATCTGGCATTTACTGTATTTCTTGAAAATTTCACTCCCATTTAATTTTCTTTCTTAGAAGAGAGTGTGAATTTGAAATGAAAACAGAATTTTCAATTTAGAAAATTGAAGTATTAAAGGATATATATGCCATCCATGTGATTATGGTTATGAAGGATGCATTTAAGGCAGGGTGAACACGTTTTCTGTCATAAAAAGCTCAAAATTAGAAGGGCCAAAAACATTCAGGTATAGAGTATATAGATAGATGAACTGGTACATTATCCAAAAGTTATAGAACTTAGGTATTGTCCTGTTCACTAACTTTGCGGGGGCAGAGTAACCTTTTGATTATCATATGGATGATTCTACTCAGTTTTGGATTATGACAAGAAAAGTGTTTCATTTTTTACTGGATATGATATCAAGTAGGAACGACTGCACATGCCAGTGTAATTATCATGTATAATCTGAAATAACAACTGATTTATATAAATCATTAGCTTCAAGGGCTACTATTAGAGAGTCAAATAGTTCTACATATATATTTATAAAGCTCTCTGAAGGTGCATTTTCACAGACTTTTGAATTCAGTAAAGGTTTATTTTCACAGACGTTTGCAGTCTATGCCAATAACATCGGTCCTGACTGACAAAAATCTGTTCGGACCGATGTTCTGCTCCCAATTTCCGGACCGCATGACCGATGCCGTTTTGAGTAATAGTTTACCTTGATTATGCACTCGTAATTTTTTTAAACACCAAGTCACTACCGTATTTAAAGGCCTATAGGTCGATGTGGGAGATTGGTTGAATGGCCGATTTTTGGCAAAAATTCAGGTTTAAGTATTAGATAGGTCGAAGTGGAAGACAGGTCGATGTCGGCAGAGATGGAAACATGAATGGGAGAGCACAAAAATGCATCGTTTATGTTTAATAAATGGTGCTAAAACGATGGTAGGCTACTAAAATAATCAGAGTAATGGGCCTATTTTACTGTACATTATTAAATAGGAGTGATTAAAAAGCTTACAAGTTGCATTTTATCATATTTAACATCACTTATATTACTCATGTGTACTGATATGTATACATACATAGCTATTATGTTCATAAAGCTCTCTGAAGGTGCATTTTCACAGACTTTTGAATTCAGTAAAGGTTTATTTTCACAGACTTTTGCAGTCTATGCCAATAACATCGGTCCTGACTGACAAAAATCCGTTCGGACCGATGTTCTTCTCCCAATTTCCGGACCGCATGACCGATGCCGTTTTGAGTAAAAGTATACCTTGATTATGCACTCGTAATCTTTTTTAACCCAAGTCACTACCGGTACTTGTTCATAAGAAAGCTCTAAATCACTTGCAGATACGACCATTTTTTAGGCCTTGGCGAGTGTTTACTTGCAAATCAATCGCATATTGCGACTAGTTTCTACTGAACCAGAAATCGACAGTTTTCCGTTTTCCCTATGAAATTACATCACCGAAATCATGGTCACATATGCTGTTTACAACAACGCATTTGACTATTCAATTTCGATAAATTAGAGCGTCTGACTCGCATTGATTACTGTCAAAAAAGCACGTTGTGTGCTGTCACATTTGTACAACTTTCAACTTGAACAAACAAGATAACAATCTGCCTCAGCATTGGACACTAGCTTGAGTTCGAAAGATATTGGTTAAAGAAATACTCATGCCGAGTATTGACTAGTGCTCGAAGGGGAGACAGACGCTTGCTTTGTAAATTCTTTGGAAATGCAGACTATTTATACGTCGTATCGGCCATTAAAAAGTCAAAAAATAGAAATTTAAGTTTGCCATAACAATATGAAAAATGTGGGCTTATAAACACTCCTGGCCTGTGCGAAAAAAAACTTGTAATAAACATCATTTATAATGGTTTAAATATAATAAAGTCAAGTCAGTTTAAAATAAATGTGTTTTCTTTCATTTTATGTTCTCAACACACACACACACACACACACATATATATATATATTAAAACTCCCTGGCTAGCTAGTAAAACTACTGGTTAACATGGAAAGTGATTTTCATATTGTAGAGCACTGCATGTCAAAGCGACTGTCTGCATGATCAGGATTCCATCAAGGCTGTGTAATAATTGTGGTTTATTGATTAACCTTATAATTTTTTTTCGGACTGACAATATTTTCGGTTCGGACCTGTGTGGAACCCAACAACACAGGTCCAAATGACCTGTGGGAGACAAAAGAATTTGGCGTAGACTGTTTTGTATGCAATGTAGTTCTCGTTCATTACTTGATGAGTTGAATATAAAGTTTACAATAATTTACCTTTTTCTGTGTTACGTAGTTCATATAAGGCATCTTATTTTATATAGCTATTTTGAAGAACCCCCATCTGTCTTAACTGCAGTACAATTAAAAAAAAATATTATGAATGATATTTTTCAGACATTTTCTGATAAAAAAAAAGTTAGAATCGCCTGAAGACCACCTTTAAAGAAAAATCTGAGCTACTTCTAGAAACCTGTGTTTCTGGTGTTGTCAATACAATGCAAAACCTTAGTACCCATAGGAAGATTAGACTAGTGATCTTATTGATTACCAGCCAAACATTCATGTTTACTGACATCTACTGCCATATTGAATGTGTAAAATGTAATCATAAGTATGTCTCGTATCAGTTTTCTGTGACAGTAAGTAAAGTGTCCAATGCTACAAATGATGCTTTTATCACGATGGTCTACTGAACTTATGTGAAGAGAAGCCTTCATGGCATTAACTGATGTAGCATTATATGTACATGTATGAGAAATTGTTTTCATTCAAACCTAGTCTTTTCTTTTGTTCATGTGATTTCAGCATAAGGTAATCCTGGTTGTTTGACTTGCTTTCAGAAAATTTAGGTTATTTTCCAGTTCTGAAATCAATCTTTAATCCGTGAGAATATTCTTGAGAAAATTTTGATGCATTTCATAGTGACCATGATAATGAATTAAATTCATCTTTTCTCGGTTAAACTAGGATATTTTTAGAAGCATGACATGATCTGAATATCATTAGAATATCTCTTTTAAACAATTCATTTGGTTTACTGCAGTCAGTGTGTGTGAAAATGTCATGGAATCAGATGTCATGGAGGAGTATCTTGCATCCCCTTCTGACCGGTTACACCCACCACGAGTCCACAGTCAAATTCATATGAAATAGGTGAAGGAGAAATCCTCGACACAATTGGTACAGAAGACTCAACAACCGCTATCGAACAGGTAACTCAACATTCATATTGTGTTTATATACGGAAACATCCGAAATCTAGAAGCCTCTCCACCATTGCAACCGACAGAATCAAGACAGGAACCGCACATATTACAATCTGTCAGTTTCACCTCTCATAAGCTTTTTGTCCCATCAAATTTTATTGCAGTTTAAATGCATTCTTTACAGGCATACATTTTTGTCATTGAAAATTGATAGGCATTGTTGTAAAATATAGGAGTGAAATAATGTATCTGTGTCAAAAAAATATCAATATCGCTTATAATTAGAATTGTATGGGGATAATTCTCAGAAAATAATCAAATTTACCATACACTGACCAATATTTCGAAGACGCTTCTGATAAGCTAACAGGAGAAAGTAATTTTTGACGACCATCGGTCTTATCATTCAGACGGAGGTACTGCAATGATACCGATGAAAATACAAATCCAGCATTCAAACTATTCATTCATTTACATATTATTTTGTCCAGTTAGATACTACATGAGTTTACCTCGGGTCAAATTAAAACGTTTTCATCCTTTAGAATAATTCATCGAAGCTTTATTCAAACGTTTAAACTACAGAGAAATGTTGATATTTTTGAAAAAATACTTCAGTTATTATTACATACAATATTTGCGATTTTACTGCATTTAAAACCAAATCAAAACTTTGATACGACAATGTCTTAAATAACATTACAATTAAACTCCCTAATCTTAATATCCTAGGGTTACAATGACTAAGCATGATCTTTTGAATCTTGCAACTGCTACTATTTCCAAAATTAATTGTTTACATCCAATTTTAAGTCCTTATCATTGGATTTGATTAGTAAAGTGTTGATAACTTGTAGTAGTTATAGGCTGCTCCATAGCACGCATTTTGAATTTTGCTGCTAGGAGGCGCCACCAGTGGGGCTGTTGATGACTTCATCAGAATCTTGGCTTCTGATTGGTGTTTTGAAGCCGACTGCGACGTCATAACCGGAAATGTGTCATACTGGAAGTGAGGTCGTGTTGTCAAGGCAATAAGGAGAAAGAGCCAATCGTTGAGCTTGGAGGCGTGTCTATGGCCAGAAGTGAAAGGTTGTGGGGGCAGCCATCTTGGATAACGAGCCAATGAGAGCATTCGTTACAAGAGGTCGGGGTCACGAGAGTCACGTGAGTTCACGAGAAGTCAACGCCTAAAGATGGGTTTTTCCAGTTTCGGGTTGAGAGTGAATCTATTTTTAGAACCGAAACTTAAAGTTTTTCCTAGGTTGGAGTGAAACCAGCACTAGGAGTCCTGTTTCAAGTGAGCAAGCGCGAGAAGTGGTAGGCCGAGCTCGTTATCATGAGTCAAGCTTGAACATGTTATCTTTGAACTCAGACTCATAGCATGTACAAAGGGAGATTACTCTGTATAGCCTGTATGAGTAGGACAAAAGGGAGGTTACTCTGTATAGAGTGTATAGGTGGAAGAAAGGGGAGATAACTGTGTATAGACTCTATAGGTGAAACATCACTTTCTATAGGGATGAAACAAAAGGGGAGATTACTCTATATGGACCGTGTGCACAAAACCAGAGAGGGAGGGTGGGTAGTGAAACAGGAAGTATAGGAAGGGTAGCCATCTTGGGTATGGAATCATGGGATATCTAGTTTTTCATAGACTGACTAATCTCACGGCAGGAGAGAGATACATAGAACATGGAAGTGTGTAACATTCTCAAAGTTTGCCAATTGATCAAGTGTGTGTGTGTGTGTGTGTGTGTGTGTGTGTGTGTGTGTGTGTGTGTGTGTGTGTGTGTGTGTGTGTGTGTGTGTGTGTGTGTGTGTGTGTGTGTGTGTGTGTGTGTGTGTCTGTGTGTGTGTGCCGTTCTCAACGTTTGCCAAAAAGATCAAGTGTGTGTGCCGTTCTCAAAGTTTGCCACAGTGATCAAGTGTGTACCGTTCTCATGTTTCAAAGCTTGCAACGTGTGCAACGTTCTAAATTATGAAGTCTCAAAATGACAAACTGACACAAGTGACAAAGTTGTGAAGTATGAAGTTGTTCACTTAAAGATATACATACAATGTATCTACGGGCCTCCTCAAAGTTTGTGTGCACATTATAACTAAACTGTGCTTGCAATATTTATTTTGTAGCTAAACTGTGTGCATGATGTATTATTTGTTAAACTGCACACAATATAAATAAACTGCGCACGATTTAGTAAACAATATTGTTTCGTACGTCACCAAAGGCGCCCCGTACTACACCGGAAGTCTACATCTTTAAAGGTCACGGGCTTTCTGTTGAAACTGAATTGGCTTGCTGTTGAAAAAGAAAGTCATAATGACCACGTGACTTTCAGCTACAAGTTTGTACAATGTTAATACAGGTAATTCTTTAGATATTTTATTTGTTTTGCAGCTAGTGTTTTGTTTTCCCTGAAGCTATTCTGCATGCGTATTTGTTGCTGTAAACTCGGGGAGTATCACTGTTTAGAATTTGAAGTGTCGCTATATCCTTTCAATTAGCCTCTTGTGTAAAAATATGAATACAGTCGTTTTATATACTTGGAATGAAGGAAATAACAGTCGGTATGTAAATATTTTTAAAATACATGTATATATATTGGAATAATATTTCATACCTGTCAACATTAGGAATTTTGTCTGGGGTAGAAAATGCGTACAATGGTCGAACTTTTTACGAATGCATTGTCACTATCATATATATGTGTGTACCAGTTGCGTCAAAATAAGTGAAAGGGGGAGGGTACGGGAGGGGTGTCCCCATTCAGAAATAACAAGAAAAAAATGTAATTTTAAACTTCAAGAACTGCCATTTTATGCATCTAAAATGGAATTATTGTCAATAATATTGATGATGATGATGATATATACAGTAGAACTTCGATGAGTCGAAGTTCAAGGGACCGCCTAAAAAGTTCGAAACATCGGGACTTCGACTCATGAATGGTGATCGAGAAATCTAAAATTTACTCAGTGCACTGTCTCCAAAACGACATGCCACACAAAAAATCTATTGTACGTGACTGTGTAACTATATAGGTGCTGGGATCATGACCTAGAATCTAATCGACTAAAATCATTTACGGCCTATCTAATGTAGATACAATGTATTTATTTTATACTCAGAGAATAAATCCAAACATTCTGCAGAAAAATCGTAATCCAAGCGCCTATACGAGAAACACAACGTTGACTCAGAGTTAAGAAAAAAACCAAGAAGCTAAAATATTTTGTCACCAATTTAATTGCGATATTTATCATAATTATAAAATCATTGGCATACATAATTACGTACACAAACAAAGTAAAAAGACGAAAGTAATCAAAATAATTTAGTAAAAACCAGTTACTATTTATAGTTATACCCTTGTGTTGAATCACATCCGACATATGAATTTACAGATTATCAACACAAAACGAAAGTCAATACATGTATCATGCAGCACTAATCACTACACATTAAAAAAAAAAATTTTCACATCAAATTGCCGATACCGTTCATATCATGCTGTTTTTTTCTAAACAAGTGACACTTTGAGTTTGAGTAGAAAATGCTTACTGTATATTATCGGGTTATTTCGTTTTGTTTTTACAAATCGGTAACTTATAATGACCCAAGCTACGAGATGGTAAACAACCAACATAACCGCCAGTAATTTGCATATTTGAGTCTGACACAGTCGCAAACAATCAATAATCAATTAGCGTCTGCTTATTACATTTAATTACATAAATCATGTTGTTATTTTTATACTGTCCTGGGTGTTTATCAATAAACACGTGTCCATTGTTCAACGTAGTCGGATAGGTGTGAAAATCGCCACGGGGTAATTTACATCTTGTATACAGGTAAACTTCGACTTCGATTTATTTGTATGAATTTTCGATGTTTTTACAGCGATGGGACTGCCAGTTTTGTTCGACACACGAGAAATTCGACTCATGAAAGTTCGATTTATAAATTGTTTTTTTAGTAAGGATATATAATGAAATAAATCGGGACTTTGTAAAAAGTTCGAAACAACGAGAAATTCGACTCATTGAAGTACTCATCGAAGTTCTACTGTATATATATATATATATATATATATATATATATATATATATATATATATATATATATATATATATATATATATATATATATATATATATCACATTTCTTTTAATTTTCTATTCAACTTTGAACTTTATAAGGAATAGATATAGGCTTTATTTTGACGTTTTAATACATGTAATATATACATGTACACACACAACTTGGGAGACTCAAAATGATGTTATGGTCATTGTGTTATATTAGAATGTTTAAAATTTAGTATTTCTTAATTTGTTACAACAAATTTTAAAATATTCTAAATTCTGGAATATTCTAAGATAACATTTGGACTTGGAATGCAGAACATAAATAACTAGACTTACCTGGAAGAAATATAATCTCAGTTTGATTGCTAAATATTTGGAAGTATGATAATTAAAGTCAAAGGCTTGGTTTATTTCTTTGTTGTTTTTTTTTTTTTGGGTTTTTTTTTTTTTTTTTTTTTTTTTTTTTTTTTTTTTTGAGATTTGAACATTTATTACCAAAATATTTTCATACCCAAATATTTATTTGAAGGTTTTTATCTTCATATTGTACCTTTCTCATTAATTGATAAGATAAAACAACAAATGATGACTGAATAGTTCACTCAAAAAAAGGAGATTTGATAAAGAAAAATCAAATCTGCTTTTAAAAAGAAAAAAAAATATTATTGAGGTTATATAAATGTGTTTACTGTCATTACTGACATTTTAATTAATTCAATTCAATGTGTTACAAGAATAAATTATTATGTTTGTATAAAATATTATGTAAATGAAATAAAACATCGTTTTTGTATTGAAATCAGTGTATAGTATGGGGAGTGCGGACGTCATAGAAGACACCACGATCTCGCTTCACTATTTTAAAGTAAAATCATTGAGGATTGATACAGAAGCTGCATGAAATTAATATGACATCAATGATGTCAATCTTTGATAACTGTAAATAGGACAGGGCATATGGATAGTGATTATAGGTGTGGATGTTTAGATATACAGGTAATCAATCGTATATTAGGTACCTGTCAATGACAATGACAATTTGATTCTCATAAACGTAATAGGATACATTGTAGAGAAGATATACAAAATGTAAGTTTCGATAGATTAATACATCACATGCGTACAAGTCAGAAAACTAAATTTGTAATTACGGGTCGTTTAACCCGGAGGACAAACTCTCTCTTTTATACACTCAATAAATTTTGAAATTTTCCTGAGTGAATATGCATTTGATGATTGGAATAATTCTCTGAATTTATGAACGTTAGGTCGAGTAGTGTATTTATGTGGTAAGTATCTATTTCTGGAGTTACATATTTCTCCATCTGTACAGACAAATAAGTAATGAAATTCATCTCCGATTGTATTTAAATTGCAGAGAGTACATACCCTATTTTCTCTCTGAACATTAGACCATCGACCCAATTCGATAGGTAATTTCAAATTACAAGTTCGAAATTTACAAAGAAGTTTTGCTTGTTTATTTGATAGCAAATCTAAATAGTTCTCAAACTTTAACTCATCTTTAAATAATCCACAGTACAGGTCATTGTGTAATTACCTTCGGCACGCGTCCGATAATGACACCTCTCTGTATGGTCTAATGATATTAATTAATAATTACGGTTATTAGTCCTGGTTTTTCATGACTATTTGGAAGATATAGGGGACTTATATAACATAAAATAAATGTCTTAAGACTTCAATGATATGGAGGCGCCAGAAATTTCAAGATATTTTTTGTCGCCAATTAATAGACTGAAAATTACGATTTAAAGCATTTAATGCTGACAAAAACGTCTACCGATCGCCGGAAAATGGACAAGAAGCGGAAGAAATAAAGGGAAATCGGTTGAAAATTAGAAAAATCGGTAGATTTTTTCTCGGCGGTAGACAAGCGATAGATATGATAGGTATGATATTTGTGGAGAAAATTCTGATTCATATTTATTGTAATCTTTTTGGCACATGCATTTATTTATTTTTCATTTGTTTTTCGAATATTACTTCGAATAAACGAACATACGAAAACATTTTACAATCAAGAATTAAGTTTTTAATATCTTTTGTGAAATATAGTTCATCAATTTAAAGGTTTTGGTATACTTATTTGATTTGTTGTATAAATTTTCTTGGAAAAGAAGGAAAACTTTTGTAATGGGTATATGAGGGTTTAGCTATATGAACAAATGAGGTAAGACTACGATGACATTTCAGTTCGACTTGTATTTTACAACTATCTAACCGATTTCAAAAACATACAATCATGACGTTTTATGAGCGTGACGTCAAATAACAATGGTAAGGACAACAACAATAAACAACAATAACGTCATATAATTGTGACGTCACCACAATGCATGAATCGGGAAAGTTCTATGCGTTTGGCGTTTTGTACTTATAATTCACGACATCCTCCGGGCGGCACAATGTAAATTTGCAGTTCACTCATTTATATTAAGATAAAAAATGTTCTCATTTGATATATAAAAAATATGACAGAATTCATATTTGATGATTAAACATAAACTTAATATTATAGATTGTCAGAGTTTAACTGAATAAAATCACTTTTCATATATAAATATATTTTCAAGACGTAATAAGTCAGAGTTCCAGGGGAAACAATTTTGATATTGGTCTTGAGGTAATATTTCCAGTTTTAAGGCGAACTTTGGCTGATCGCACTAAATTATCAGTTCCGTTGATAAGTTCGATAATGATGCCTAGTTTCCAATTAGCTCTCGGACACACATCATAGATCAGTACCACATCTCCTACAGCCACAGATTGATTATTCGTCCCTGAAGTTCTGTGGTATTCGCGTAAGGCTGTAAGATATTCGTGTTTCCATCTTTTAGTGAAGTTCGAGATTAGATCCAATTTCCGCTTATAACATCTATTAGCCATTTTCGCAGTTTAATGTAAAATTATCCGAGTCGTCCTCCGGGCCGCAAAAATAGCCGGTGTGTTTCTTTCGTCCTTGTAACAAGTGCGATGGTGTTAGAGGTTCGGGATCATTTACACTAGATGACACATATGTTAATGGACGGTCGTTGATAACACTTTCTGCTTCACAAAGTATTGTCCGTAATGTCACCTCATTCACGAAGCATTTTCCTAAGATTTTCTTCAATGTAGTTTTTGTTATGCCGATCATTCTTTCCCAGAATCCTCCTTGCCAAGGTGCTCCTTTTGTGATGAATTTCCAGTTGATGCTCAGTCCTATTTGATTCATGACTGCATTTGGGGCTGCTTTGAAAGTTGCTCCGTTGTCCGAGTACATGGTATGAATCATTCCTTTGTTGGAAATACAACGTCTAAGTGCTAAAACGAATGAATCTACGGATAAATCTTGCACTAGTTCCAAATGAACTGCTCGTGAAACGGCGCATGTGAATAAACATATGTACATCTTGTTTGGTTGATTTTTTGTTTTTAACATATAGTGGTCCTGCAAAATCTACTCCAGTTACGGAAAAAGGTAAGCATTCTGAGACTCTGTCCTTAGGTAGTGGAGGAGGGTCTGGTAATTGGTATGGTCTCCCTATTACTCTACGACATTTTACACATGCACGTAAGATGTGATTTACCACCTGTCGTATGGAAGGTATCCAAAATGTCTGTCGTATTTCAGTAACAGTTTGTGAACATCCCGAATGTAGCATTCTTGCATGTACATCCATAACTACAAGATTTGTAAATGTGTGCTTTTTTTTGGTAAGAGTATTGGGAATTTTGCTGAGTCTCTCAAAGGACACTTGTCAATTCGACCACGGCAACGTATGATACATTGGGAGTCGATGTAGAGCTTTAACTGTTTCACTAATGTAGAGTTGTTTTTGTTTTTCTCCATAGTCTCGATCTCTTTTTGAAATTCACGTTGCTGTACATCCTTGATCCACGTCATTAAGGCAAGTTTTGTTTCCGATAGTCGAGGGGGTTCCACACGCATTGATGTGTTTTGTCGTAACCGATGACCAAGTGTAAGCTTGCAGTTGCGTATAAATCTAAGTACGTAACTTGTAACTCTTATAAGTTTTCCAAGGTTGTTGAATCTGTTTATGTTGATTAACTCGCTAATACCCGAGAAACCGGTACTAGATGGCGAACTGTATTCGTCATCTTGCTGTGTTTGTACAGTTAAAATTGTAGCTTTACAAATGTCCCATTGGGGCCATTGGGATTTGTTGGCAAGCCATGAGGGTCCGTTCATCCATAGGGAACTATCAGAAAATGTTTTAAATGAAATGCCTCTCGTTTGAAGATCCGCAGGATTTGAAGTGGTCGGGACATATTTCCAGACGTGCTGTTTGGTAAGTGTCTCTATTTCACGTTTCCTGTTCATAATGAATTTGTTTAACGGTTTGTCTGACGGTCCCGAGAGGAGGTAACCTATTTTGGAACTGACTGCCGTTGGTCCGGAACCACGGATTACATGATCCTCCACAATGTCCCAATAGTGATCAGCACCTATCAGAAGGGAAATGTTAAACGTCGATTCACTGTCATATAAAGGATGGGCTAATTTTAAATTCCGCAAGTAAGCGGGGGTTTTCATAGATGTCCTATTTATTTGGAGAGGAGCTGCGATAGTTGGTACAATGATGACATTTATTGGAATTTTCTCATCAGAATTTGCTACTAAAAATACAGTTGCTGTTTTCAATGTGCGATTCATTTCCTTTCCGCCGAAAGAAGCGATAGTCAGCGTTTCTGTTCCAGTATGTTTCAGGTCAAGTTTTCGCGCTAAATCTTCAGTAATGTACGATTTCTGTGCACCTTCGTCAAACAGAATATTGGTCTCAAACATTTGATGTTCAAAAGTAACGTTTGCTATTGCAGTTTTTAGTAACACGGAGCGGTCTTTCATCAATGTATAAAGAGCTGTTGAAGCGTTGTCACTTAAAGTTTTTTGTTGAGATATAGAATCATTATCTTCAGAGGATACATGAAGTGCGACATCTTTGTCCGCTTTAATTTCACGACACAAATACGTGTGATGTCGTTTACCGCACTTTTTACAGTTGTGTTTTGATTCACATTTACTAATTCTGTGATTGCCAAGGCAATTAAAACATAAACCTTTCCGTTTCACAATGTCATGTTTTTCATTAGTAGGTAAGGTACAATCACGGCTAGGGTGACTTAAGTCACAAAACATGCACAGTTTTTTATCGTTTGATCCCGTGTTACGATGTGACATTTTAGCGGCTTTCTGATTTTTAGCTACCGGTGCTACGGATTTTGATTTTGATGCGTTTGCGGTGTAGAAATTCGCTGTCAACGCGACGTTATCTCCCGATCCCATTCCAGATTCCAATATATCTAGCTCGCGTTTGAGTGTTTCTCTCGTTTGAGTGTTTCTCTAAGTGTTTGTATACTCCATTCATCACCCCTATTTTCTCTAGTGATAGTCATTCTGATAGGATGGGGTAATTTGTCCAGTATAATCGGAATGAGCAGCGCGCCAAACATATCTTGAGTTTGTCCAAGTGATTCAAGTCCCCGAATGCAAATTTCTGTACGATCACAGAAAATTCTTAAATCAGAGACGCTAGAAGACGGTGTAGGCAGTTCAAGGAGCGATTTCATGTATGCGTTTACAATTTTATGTTTTTGTCCAAAGCGTTCCCGCAATAATGCTATAGCCGTTTTATAGTTGTCGTTGGTGAGTGTAAGGCCCATAATAACATTAACAGCCTCATTTTCAAGTAGCGACTTGAGATAATTGAATTTCTGTATTTCTGTCAACGAATTATTTAAGTGTACAGTTGTTTCAAATGAATCCCAGAAAGACTGCCAGGTGAGAATGTCTCCGTTAAACTTCGGTAAGTGTAACTTGGGTAATTTGTGGAAATTACTCGAAATTGATGATGGGATTGATCGCTCGGGGTATAAACTGTATATCCGAATATGATTTGTCGGGAATAAAATCTTGAGCATTTGCGTTAAGCTGCGATTGTGCGGGCTTTTCTGAGTTTGTTCTTGATTCGTCTAATGATTTTTTTATCTGGGCAATCTTACAGTCTAACATAAAAATATACTCATCTGCCTCGGTAATTTCTTCTTCAACGTCGTCTTCACCTATATCTAGCAGTATCTTCTCGTTTAACTGTAGAATTGTTTCCCTTTTCTGTACAAGAGTGTCCAATGCCGTTCTAATTTGAGTTGCGTTCTCTGCGGTTGAAACTGAAAGTTCGTCAAGTTTTGTAAAAAGACGTGTTATCGCACTTTTATGTCCATTCCGTATTCTTTTTACTTTTGTCAATTCCATCTTCTTTGGTCACGGCACCAAAATGTAATGGGTATATGAGGGTTTAGCTATATGAACAAATGAGGTAAGACTACGATGACATTTCAGTTCGACTTGTATTTTACAACTATCTAACCGATTTCAAAAACATACAATCATGACGTTTTATGAGCGTGACGTCAAATAACAATGGTAAGGACAACAACAATAAACAACAATAACGTCATATAATTGTGACGTCACCACAATGCATGAATCGGGAAAGTTCTATGCGTTTGGCGTTTTGTACTTATAATTCACGACAACTTTAATTCTATCATTCGGTACATATTGAGATGCAGTTTTATTTCCTTTCTCCTGATGATAATCCCATACCACCTGAAATTATTAGATTCATTCTTTTGTGTTATAATAATATAATTTACTCAATGTGGTTAAGTGAAAACAAGTATCGTGGAGAGTGGCATTTGCTTTAAAATTTTCAATTAGTCATCAGTAATAGAACTGTAATAAGTAATATTAACAGTAATAATCAATGTTAATGGTAATAGAACTGTAATAATTAGCTTTAACAGCAATAATCAATGTTAATAATAACAACTATACAAACTAATATTTACATACAGACTTCAATTCCCTTCAATGCAATTATATAGACGGATATAGTGTATTTTGAGTATTTGAAGGCACATGGCCCGAGTATTAACTGCTTTACTTTTCAACATAAGAATACATGAACGAATCAATAAAAACTAAAATATCTCATGTTTATTTCATATATATTTAATCTTAAAAGCCATACAGTAGGCCTACCATGAAACAAACAAAATTCACAGAAAGAAATCAGCTGATTGGTAAAAATGTCAAATGAAATAGCTATGTTCAGTTGTCATGGACGAATATTAGCTGTCTCCCTTCTTCTAACTCACACTCAAACTTTCTATAGTATATCCCATTAATAATATACATTTATCAGAATTCAAATTTGTTGTAAATAAATAGGTCAACTTCAATCAATTGATATTGTCAATCTATAAAATTATAATGTGATATCTCATGCATACATGTACTCGTGCATGTTGTACATTTATCTATAATACATGTGACATGTATATGTGCATGCATGTGTGTATGTATGTGCATGTATATATGTTTTTGTGTGAATGCATCATGATCCTGTTGATGTCTGAACACTTGTACTTACTTGTATTCAGATTCTAAAATCAGTATTATCCATGCACACATGCATATTTAATATAGATAGCTACATGTAGTATATAAATACTTGTGTATATGAGATCAATAACAGCAGACCCTTTTTGCTACCTTGTATCTCTTTTACTGATATATTGTGTGAGAGGAATAGGACAAAATATTCTTTCTAGGAACATTCCTTTTTTTCTCTATGTAAATACATGTACATGAATATATGTATTTTTTTCCAAGTTAATATTTGTTCATAATACTGACGCAGAACACATCGTTGTCACAGTGTTTTGTTTTTTTTGTTTTTTGTTTTTCAAATTTTTTTTAACCTCAATCCCCATCTTCTCCCTACCCTAATTTTAAAAGATGGGTAATACACCAGCGTCATTTGTACTTCTTAGCTCAACCACACTCAAGTTATTTGTACATACTTCTCATTCTACCTTTCTTCACCCCAATTTTTACTACAACATGATAATCCTGACTATCCTTAACCAACCTCTACCTCCAGATCCCATATTATACTGCCATATAATTCAGTACTTCTCATATAATAAGAACTTTCAGGGTTTTTTTTAAAGCTTAACCAAAGACTATTGAGCATACCAGTGTACACAATTTCACTATGATAAAATTCCCCCAAAAGAATACATATACTGGTAGGAATGTATATGTATACATAATTTCATTAAAGATTAGCAATCAATGCCAGGAAATCATATTTGTGCCCTCCTTTGAACACACAAATATTCAAAATTTTATATTAACACTAACTGCTGAAATGTATCAAACATATATCCATATGTTAACTTTATTATATCTGTGTATATGCACATGTCTGTACATATACACTAACAATAAAACTACACCATTATACCATGATGGATGAAACAAATAATTTAACTATATTATCAGTCAATTGTCAAGGTCTACAGAATAAACAAAAAAGACAAGATGTTTTTCATTACTAAAAAGATAAAAAAAAATTAATATCTATGCCTTACAAGATACTCATTTTACAAAAGAACAAAAATCTCGAATTGCCTCTGAATGGGTATATAAATGCCTTTTTAGTTCGTTTTCTTCAATTCACGTGGTGTAGCCCTACTCTTTAATGATAATTTTGAATACAAAATTAACAATACTTTTAATGATAATCAAGGTAATTATTGTAATGTAGCTTTAGTCCTAGATCAAAACACTAAAGTAACCTTAGTTAACATATATTGTCCAAATATTGACTCGCCAGACTTCTATAAACATATTGAAAATAGAATAAATAATATAGGTAACCCTAAAGTAATAATAATGGGTGATTTTAATTTAACGTTAGACCAAAATAAAGATACATATAATTATAAGCATATAAATAATCCAGAAGCTAGAAAAATAGTAATAGATATGATAAAAAATATGGAATTATGTGACCTTTTTAGAGAACTACACCCAGATTTCAAACGTTATACATGGAGAAAAAAAATCCTATTAAACATGCAAGATTAGATTTCTTTTTAATTTCTGATACTTTGATTTCAAATGTTAAATAATGTAAAATTTTACCAAGCTACAGATCTGAGCATTCAATGATCACATTAAAAATTGAAGTAAATGAATTTAAAAGAGGAAAAGGCTTATGGAAATTAAATAATTCCCTTTTACAGGATCAAAGCTATACTGAATTAGTTAAAAAACTCTCTTAAAAACCAAAAACCAGTATGCTTTATTGGTCATATAATCTTGATAATTTATCTGATATCCCAAATGATGAATTACAATTCACAATCAGTGACCAACTGTTTTTAGAAATATTATTAACAGAAATACGTGGTAAAACAATTTCCTATTCATCAAATAAAAAGAAACTGACTAACAAACTTGAAAATCAATTGATTAAAGATATACATGTAGATAAACTAGAGTCAAATTTAGATGCCACAAACTCTAAAAAATTAAAACAAGTAAAAACACAATTAGAAAATATACGAAATGAAAAAATAAAAGGTGTTATTATAAGATCGAAAGTACAATGGTCAGAAGAAGGAGAGCTACCCACTAAAAACTTTTTGTCCCTAAAAAACAAAAATTTCACATCAAAATTAATGTATCAACTAGAAAAAGACAATGGAGAAATGATAAAAAACTAAAAAAAATTCTAAATGAAATTCTGCTTTTTTATACAAATCTTTTTACTAACATAGATGGAAAATTACAAGAAAATTTTTCCTTGAATGAAACATTCAAAAATATTAAGATTGATAAAGTGTCAGAAAAAGAAAATAAAACAAAACAAGGAGAAATAACCAACACTGAAGCATTAAAAGTCCTAAAAAATATGAAAAATAACAGAAGTCCAGGATCTGATGGTTACACAGTTGAATTTTTAAAAATGTTTTGGGATGAGATTGGCAGTTTTACTATTAGGTCTATAAACGAGGGCTAAAAACAACAATTGTGACAATAACACAGAGAAAGGTATAATTACTTGCATTCCTAAAGGCAATAAACCTAAACAGTACTTAAAAAATTGGCGACCGATTACATTGTTGAATATAACCTATAAATTTGCCTCAGGAGAATCAAATCAGTATTAGATAATTTAATAGATGAAGATCAAACTGGCTTTCTCGCAGGAAGATTTTTAGGTGAAAACATTAGAACTGTATATGATATTTCACTGAACACTACAATATACCTGGAATGATATTTTTAATAGACTTTGAAAAAGCGTTTGATTCAATTTCATGGAATTTTAGTGTTAAAGTGTTAAAATTCTTTAATTTTAATAACTCAATAATACAATGGGTAAAAACAAATGACATTTTTTCAAATATAAACATGGGTGGCAATCTATCTCAACCAATAAGAATATCTAGGGGATGTCGACAAGGTGATCCTGTTTCAAGTTATTTATTTCTTTTATGTGCAGAAGTATTATCATTAAAACTTAAAAACAATAAAGTTATTAAAGGTATAAAAATTAAAGATACTGAATATATTTTAAGTCAGTTTGCAGATGACACAACAATATTTTTAGATGGATCAAAACAATCTTTAAAAACAACCTTGGATGAAATTATATGGTTTGGGCAAATATCAGGTCTTCAAATAAATCTAACAAAATCACATGTAATTTGGATACGCTCTAAAGCATTTAGTCAAGATAAATATTTAATTTGTGAAAGACTGTCATGGAACAAAACAAGATTTTAATTATTGGGCATTGACGTTGATGTTAATATAGAAAACATACCAAATATCAACTTTTAAAAAAAATCAAAGAAATTGAACAAATAATTAGACAATGGAAAAAGCGATTCATAACACCCATAGGAAAAATAACCATTATAAAATCTCTCCTATTACCTAAACTAGTACATTTATTTCAGTCACTGCCAAATCCATCAGATCAATTTTATACAACCTTAAATACACTATTATATTATTTTATTTGGGATGGTCCAACAGATAGAATTAAAAGAGAAATACTAATCAAACAATATTCAGAAGGAGGTTTAAAAATGATACATGTCAAATATTTTCCATCAGCTATCAAACTTACATGGATTAGGAGAATACTGACTGACAAAAATGGAAAAATATAATACTAAGGGAAACAAATACAACCATAAAACAAATTACTTTATATGGAAACAATTTTTTACATAACATAATTAAAAAAAACAAAAAATAAGTTTTGGAAAAATGTTTTTTAGCTCTTATTCTGATCAGTCAGCAAAGTCATATACATAATCTCATTGATTTTACAAAATATCCTATATGGCACTCAGATATAATCCAAATAGACAATAAACCAGTTATTTTTAAAAAAATGGATTGAAAGAAATATATTTAGTATCAAAGATTTAATTAAATCAGAAAATAATACACTAAAAACATTAACTTATACTGAATTACAAGAAAAATACAAATTTAGGCCAATTTTTTAAGAATATCTTGCAATAAAAAATAACATTAAAAAATTACAAGTACATTTAAATGTAAATGAACTAAGAAACAAATTGATCACAGGACCAGTTATACCATACAATTTAACAAGTATCATGTCAAATGCAAGAGGCACTAAAAACATATATAATACACTTATAAAAAATAAAATAAATATATCAAATAGGCAGTCAAAATGGGAGGAACAATTAAACAGAAATGATTTAGAATGGAAAAAAATTATGATCTGCCTTTTCGACTGTCAATAAATTCAAATATAAAATGGTTACAATACAGAATTAACAACCATATACTAGCAACAAATCAATATCTCAAAAAAATAAACATAATAAACAACGATTTATGTGACCTATGCCAAACATCACCAGAGACATTGAAACACTTATTCTGGAGCTGTCCAAAAACTAAAATTTTAATATCAGAAATTGAACATTGCCTCAATGCATCCTTAAACTGTAACATTATGTTCACAGAATTAAATATAATATTTGGTATAAAACACAATAACTCTGAGATAAGTAATCTTATAATTGTAACAATAAAATACAATGTATATATATATACATAACACAAAATACAAAAAGAAAACACTATCTGTAAATCAAGCTAAAGCTGCAATTAAAAATTTGATAAAATTAGGCATAAATCAAAATAGATCCCCCAAGAATATAGAACTGTTTGAAAAATTAATACAGGAAAACTAGTATATCATTTATAATTATTATGCATGTGTGTATATTCATCTGTGTGAGCCCTTCAACTCCCTTTTTGTTGGCTGAGGGCAATATAATATTTGTAATTTTGTTCTTTAACATTGACATGATTAGTTTTATTAGTATTTGTTCCTTGTGCATTTGCGAAGCTCTATAATGTGTGTTTGATGTTTTTAATTTTGAAAACTTATTTATTCTCTCTCTCTCTCTCTCTCTCTCTCTCTCTCTCTCTCTCTCTCTCTCTCTCTCTCTCTCTCTCTCTCTCTCTCTCTCTCTCTCTCTCTCTCTCTCTCTCTCAGTATCTCTCTCTCATTTCTCTCTTCCTCTCAAGCAATCTATAAAATAATCTCTCTCTGACTCTCTCTCTCTCTCTCGTCTCTCTCTCTCTCTCTCTCTCTATATATCTCTCTCTCTCTATATCAGCAGTATGGCTATGGCTGCAGTCATTTCTTCTGAAATATTTAATCTTCCTGCACCAAGCAATCGAATATAAAATAATCTCGATTCAAATCTGACAATAAGTTTCGGGCAGAAAAGGAAAATACTTCTCGTCTCACACAGCTGTTTAGCTGCTACGTCAAATGAAAAACTATATATATATATATATTATATATAGAATAATATATTTATAGATATATATATATTATATAATATAATGACTAGAATTTATATAATCATATTATATAATAGAACTGTAATGATAGAATTAAGGATTAATAGCAATAATCTATGTTAATGGTAATAGAATCAGTGATTATAGTAATAATTAATTTTAACAGCAATAATCAATGTCAATAGTAACAAAACTGTAATAACTAGTATTAACAGGAGTAATCAATGATAATAGTAATAGAACTGTAATGACTAGAATTTACAGATATAATCAGTGATTATAGTAATAGAACTGTAATGACTAGAATTTACAGATATAATCAGTGATTATAGTAATAGAACTGTAATGACTAGAATTTACAGATATAATCAGTGATTATAGTAATAGAACTGTAAAACTGTGAATGACTAGAATTTACAGATATAATCAGTGATTATAGTAATAGAACTGTAATGACTAGAATTTACAGATATAATCAGTGATTATAGTAATAGAACTGTAATGACTAGAATTAACAGGAATAATCAGTGTTAAAATAGTTAATGAACCTTACATTAGTTTCAAAAAAGATATAGAAAAACAATATTTTCATGCCTGTGTATAGCTCTTATTTGTATGTCAGATACAAGTAGTAAATATAGAGAAAATCACATTAATTTCTTTTGGTAGACACAGCTAACCTTTAATAGTAATAGAACTGTACAAACTAGTATTGACAGGAATAATCAAAGTTTGTAGTAATAGAATTGTAATAATTTGTTTAACAGTAATAATTCATGTTAACTGACCTGTAAAAGGTGTGTAAACTCGTACAGACCCATGGATAGTTCATATTCTATATTATAGATATCATCAAGTACAAATGACTTTTAATTTAATTCATTTATAGGATGAATATGGCAGGACATTCCATCAAATACCAATGTCAGTCACCGCTCAAGTGTGATGTATGTGAAATTGATAATGATACAGTGTGGTATTGCTTGGATTGTAAAGGCAGCCTATGTTCCGACTGTAAAACAAAGCATGAAGTACCATTATTCAGAAAACACACTGTTGTATCCATAACAGAGGGTCTGCGACAAAGATTGCAGGAACCCGAACAATGCAGCCGACACCCGTCTCTTCAATACACACATCACTGTGAGAACTGTTCTATACTTGTCTGTGCTGACTGTATTACGACGGACCATAAAGGTCATATATTAGGAAGTATTTCAGAAGCCATTGGAAAAGTGCAGGAGGAAATCAAGAAATTCTCGGAGAAATTACGATCAACTGTTCTAAAGGACTGTATCACCCAGGATGACACATTAGCAGAGGATATCTCAAAATGTGAAAATTGGTACACGACATTAGAAACCAATGTCAACAAAAGCGGAGCTGACTTAAAAATAGAGATAGATCTTGTCTGTAAAAGTTTACTGGAGGAGGCCATGGAGGAGAAGAAAAAATATGTAACAGCTATGACCGAAGCGAAACAGGATTTCCAAAAAACTATCGGGGAATTACAACACACGATAAAGAAATCGGAAGATATTCAAGCCCTAACAGATTCGGAAAAGATTGATTTCTACAAAGAGAATTTAGATATCAATGACCTAAGTGTACCTACGTATACATCCGATCCACTTGGTCTACCAGAGTTTGTACCAGGTAAAGTAAACACTGCACAAATCCGTGAGCAGATAGGAAAGTTACAAGAGAGGAAGTGTCCACAAGTAAAGGATAAAAACCTGTCTAAAATAGAGATCATAACAACCAAAACTCATGCATATGGAAAAATATTAAGTATTTTCCCGATAAGTTCGACAGAAGTGTTTATTGGTTCTCCAAATTCAAGTTATATACAACGTGTGAACATCAGCGGCGATGTAAAGGAATCAATCGAAACTATGTACGGAATATATAGCTTTGCTGTAATGTCGACGGGTGACGTAATTATATCAAACTATGAAAATGGCTATATAAAAGTACTGAAACAGACAGGAGACGTTGCCCAAATCATTTATACAGACACATGGAAACCGACAGGACTATCCCTTACTAAAGATGGAAACCGACTTGTGTGTTTGAATAGTAAAGACGAATCCAAAAGTAAGCTGGTAGTATACAGTACTAACTGGACCATATTACTATCTATACAATATACAGAAAAACCAGTTGGACTACATGTGTCACAAAGTGTTACACAAAATAAGAATGACGATTACTGTATTGTCCATACAGGGCAACACACGGTTTTTGTACTTGATAGTAAAGGTATCCAGAGATTCTCTTATAACGAATCTAATTGTGGGAAGATGGAGATGAAATTTACACCTGTTAGTGTTTGCTGTGACATGTACAGTAACATACTTATCACAGACTGTTATAACCGCACCATACACATTCTAGATCAAAACGGTATGTTCTTGAGGTACTTACAGAATGAACTGATCAGCTTTGGGCATGTCCATGGAATGAGCATCGACACTGAGGGTAAATTTTGGATCGGACATGGAGATGGCAAACTAAGTGTCGTAAAATACATAGATAATTGAAAAAAACGTATCATCATTTTAATCTTTGACCAGAGACCTTTAATGATGTGAGAAAATGACAAAGTTAAGGTGTACTTTTACACGAAAAACCTGGAGCACCCGTTTATTCCAAACACAAAAGATCCAATTAATGAATAATAATTAATTTTGATGTACTAATTCAAACAGCTTCATACTTATGGTCAATCAATGAATATTGTAAATTGACATTAATTTTTTTCCCCTGAGCATTGGATATGCGCCTTAAAGATCCACTTACCGTAGTTTATATCAGAAGGTATTGTTTATGGTGAGATATGTATACCTGTTCGTTATACCTTTCCACATTAACCTGTTTAAAGAATCAAGTGATTTAGGGGCACGTAACTGTAATAAATGTTTTCCCTACAGAATCGTATCAAATGACGTCGCCTAAGATCTGTAGACAACTCGATCTAGAAGGGTTAGAAAGTCTTAAAACTGGCTGAGACTGTGATACTTTTATTCATTATATACACTTATGTGAAAAAAGAGCTTAACTCAGAAATGAATATTTGAAGTTGTGTTGTAGGATTGAAAAAGTGGAAGGGTAGAAAAAGGAAGAATAAATTAGACAATTCATTTCTATAAAGTTTGGACAAATAAGTTGCTAAATGGAATGTTGTGTTGCCTGTTCAATACCGTTTGTTGAGTCGCCTGTTCAATGCCGTTTGTTGAGTCACCTGTTCAATGCCGTTTGTTGAGTCGCCTGTTCAATGCCGTTTGTTGAGTCACCTGTTCAATGCCGTTTGTTGAGTCGCCTGTTCAATACCGTTTGTTGAGTCGCCTGTTCAATGCCGTTTGTTGAGTCGCCTGTTCAATGCCGTTTGTTGAGTCACCTGTTCAATGTCGTTTGTTGAGTCGCCTTTACCAACTATGACGAGTATTCATTCCTAATTATTTTATTCAAATATGACTGGATTCGCAGTAGAACTTCAATGAGTCGAATTTCTCGATGTTTCGATCTATTGACAAAGTCCCAAATAATTTTGTTATTGAACGCTACTTATAAAGATTTTTATAAATCGAATTTTTATGAGTCGAATTTCTCGATGTTCCGAGTAAATTTCTGAGCCAATTTCTATAAAAACAACGAAAATTCCTATATATAATTGGAAATCCAAATGTCTCCTTCTAATAAAAACTCATTGTTTCATGAACATTAAGTTAAATTTAGCACTTACTATTATGACCGTATATATCTTAAATGGTTTCGAAACACACATATACACCTTATATAACCTCTGAAACTAAAAAACGTGTGATTCTTGGTTACTATCAATGAGTCGAAGTCCCGATATTTCGATGTTTTCTAGGTGGTCCCTTGAATTTCGACTCATCGGAGTTCTACTATACATATACAGGTGGTTACTGATTATCATATAACATAATTGCTACTATGTCATTCTATAATTTATCTTTAACCGAAGATTAATTGTCAGTTTGGATTAAGTATGAATACCTTGATATTTGATAAAGTATGTAAGAGTTGTATGTGGCACTGTTCATCGAGATAAATGAAATATATTCCATGTTTCCGAGAGCTTTTTGTGTTTGTGATAGCGATTATAATTCGGTAAAATATAGTCACGCTTTTGCACAACTAGTGTAACTGGAGTAATTTCAGTTATAATTTATCAGATAGCTTTCCAAGTTTTCAAGTTAGTTGTGCATTTAATTAATATATTCTCTCTTATAACTAATTGGATTGTTCTTAACTGCCCATGTTTTAAGGTACAATGTGCCGTAAACCATCAATTTATTCATGCGTGTAATTATAATCAGTCGAAACGTCATTAAAAGAGAAAAAAAGTTATTTTGACACAATTGAATTTTCACAAAATATGGCCTCTGATGCAGTATTAAGTGACAAATGGGATTTATATTATGCAAGAACTAATTCAACATATAAGCTGGATATAAATAAAAATAACGAAATTCAGCTTAAAATTACATATATATTGTCGGCATCCCCTAAATGTTTATGTGTTGAGACAAATTGCAACCCAGGTTAATATTTAAAAATGTATTGTTTGTGGAAGTTTCTATTCATTGTGTTAGTGGTTAGTTGAACTTAAACGTCATTGCAAAACCAAGATATTGAATAACAGGCCTTCTCATAATCAAGTAAAACATCATTCAAGGTTTATTGCAATGTTCAGTATGATTCATAATATAATATCATAAAATGTTTTCATCTTAAAACTACCTAAAACAAACACAATTTAATATTTATTTTTTATAGTATCTAATACTGATTTAATTCTTTGAGGTATACATTATGATGCAGCTTTGTAATTTATAATTAAATGTATAACAGAACGCCACGTTTTCTTAGAAATTGCTTTTTTATTTACTTTTTGGATACATGCTATGATACTTTGTCTTTATGTTATTGCATTTTCATCGATAGAAAGAACAATACACTCAAAAATACCAAACAAAAAACATTCTAAAGAATTCTAAGAAATTGTGAAGCAATAGACTGACCCAAAACGTATGTTATACGTAATTTTAAAGAACAGTTTCAAATGCTTCCATATATCCCTAGTATTTTTATATAATCTCGATATGACACTTTCTTTGTATTTTAAGAATACGATGTAAGAAAATACATGTATCTTGATAGATAGATAGATAGATAGATAGATAGATAGATAGATAGATAGATATAGAGATAGATAGATGGACAGACAGATAGATAAGAAATAGTTCCCCCATTTTCTATTTCAAGTCTGTATATTTGATGAAAAGTTTTACATATATTTTTACAAAGATTACAAATACTTTCCGGGATTTCACCGTCTTCCGACCATTTAAATTTAGATTTTAAAATTATACCTTTCATTTTTCACTATGTGCTTATTGTAAGTGTGATTTAACTTTTGTATTTGTAGTATATACATTAATTTTTTCAGTCTTAATAAACTAATTTTGAAATATCTACATTGTTTTATTTTAAATAATGAATAAAATATTGTTTATTGCCTTACTACGTATTTTGGTTTACAAAAAGAGCTGAACATTATGAGCTTTTTTCAGTTATATCAGGTGTTTTGCTCAAACTGTAAATTGGTAACACAGAGAGAGAGAGAGAGAGAGAGACAGACAGACATACACACACATGTATATATTTATATATATTGTTTATATGCCAATTTCTAACCAATTGAACAAAGCTTTGGCAATGTAAAAGGGAGTTGTTTAATTTCCAATAAACGTTTCGTCGTCTAAACATACAATGTACAAATGTATTTGATCTAATGGCCACTGTATTAAAATAAATGTTTAGAACGTTAGTTAGGTAACATACACGAATAAAAATGTTCAAATAAATATATTTTTCAGGTGTTAAGAAAAAATCCAACCTAGCTTGTTTGATTGGCATTTTCTTTCACGGGTGTAACGTAGAACATTTGGATTGGATTTTCTAAGAGATTATATAAAAAGTAATTGTTTTCACGATGTCTAGTACCATTAACCTCGCTTTCAGATTATTCAAATGTCTGTAACTATATATATCGTTTTGATACCTAATACTAAATTAAAATAAACAAATATCATTATCTTATTGTTGACTATATTTTCCTGTTTTTTTGCTTTGTTTCTATGTTTATAAACATCAGGTGATATTTGGGGAATATATGTTTACTATTTTTAATCTAATACTTTGCTGAAGTATTGTATTTGTAGTGAATTTCGTACACAAAATATTCATAAAAAGAGGGTGTACAAAGTAATCTAGGTGACCTGGAGCTGAAAGGCATTTATATCCCACTCTGAAGCAATAAAAGGAATCCTTGTTCTGTTGTAAAATGACCAGTCAAAAACTGCAATTATTCTATTTTCAATACAGTCAGTACAGACAAATATAGTGCAGTCATCACAGTGCAGTGTATATTGAAGAGACTGGTGCTGCAATCTTTGTCACAGACACTCTGTTATGGATACAACAATATATTTTCTGGATAGAGGTACAACTTCATCGTTTGACTTGCATCTGGTTTATAGACTACCTTACAGTCCAAACAGAACCATAAAACGTCACTCTCTGTGTCATTTCTGAAACAAAATACAAATGAATATTTTTTGTGGTATTTTTGTTTTTGTGTCACACATTTTCAGTGATACGTGGACTACCGGTTTTAAATATTATTACGATATACCCGGGAAAAGACCACCGGACTTTCACTACATAGTAAACTGGCATGGTTTACATCTCGATATTCTTCTCGGTCAGTGGTCTCGGAAAACGGGGCATACAATGTCTTTGAAGTCTAAGTATAAATATGTTAGAAGAAATTGCAAACGTTCACTTCTATATGATTGCGTATATGTTAAATATACATTTTCTTTTTACCTCACCTTTTTGTTACGACCCAATGTCCGCCATCCGTCCGTATATATATATATATATATATATATATATATATATATATATATATATATATATATATATATATATATTCACACGATTTCTTCTCAAGAACCACTGGACATATTTCAACCATTTGGCAGGGAGTTTGCGAAAGAAAAGATACAAGTACTTATAGGCGCTCCAAAAATGGTTAAAACTTAGTACATCTTTCTTGTAACCAATTAACAGTTTTCCATTTATAACAGTCATGGATATAGGCAGATTAATTGTTTAGTCCAATTTCTAGCTTTTGTTGCTTGACGGTTGGTATTATATTCATGTACTGTGGTAAATATTATAAACATAATACTAAAGTTAAAATGCCCAGAACGATATCGTTTCTGTCAATTAGACTTCATCAGTTGAGCTCCAATTTGAAAAGTATGTGTATTTTCTAAAGAGAAAGTGGTATAATACAAGGCCAAATAATATCTCTAAAAGTATGGCCGAAATCCGTCCAAGAGTAACCACTGTAAAAAAAAATGACTATCTTAGCTTTAGAAAATTTTCGAATTGAATTAGTGTTATCAGTGCCAAATGTTTCTTAAGTACAAGATGAACAGCTGGTGCCGAAATACTAGGTACAAGGTTTATGTATACCCTCTGGGACTCAAACGGTCCACCAGCAGTGGCAACGACCTAGTGGTTATAAATATTATAAACATAATACCAGTTATAATGCTCAGAACAATATCGTTTCTGTCAATTAGACTTCATCAGTTGAGCTCCAATTTGAAAAGTATGTGTATTTTCTAGAGAGAAAGTGATATCATACAAGGCCAAATAATATCTCTAAAGGTATAGCCGAAATCCGTCTAAAAGTAACCACTGTAAAAAAATGACTATCTTAGCTTTAGGAAATTTTCGAATTTAAATGGTGTTACCAGTGCCAAATGTTTCTTAAGTATAAGATGAACAGCTGGTACAGTAAAGCAATGGCAAGCGCGGTCAGCAGCTGGATAGGTGACTGTGAGGTGTAATGCGCTCGGAGAACCATGTTATATTACTGTTAAGCTAATGCCAATGAAACGGAATTTAAATTTGTTCAAAAACGAGTGCTTCAAATGACATGGTATGGTTTTATTCAAATGGCTTATTAACTTAAAATATAACTTTTTGTATACAAAGATATACTAAGCCTAAAATTGTTTGGGATTATCCTAAGATCATCGTAACAGCTTTGGGCCTCTTATTCGATGGAGAACTAAAGTAATTAAGATAGCGATAAAGATCAGAGGAATTAAGGATTGTTTTTCATTTTTTGGAATCCATGATCTCCGAAACGCCGTATTAGTGACCAGCATTGCGGTCCTTTCCCGAAACAATTCTTGTTGTTTCGTCCTTTCGGGGCGAAACAATGAGAGGTCGCCACTTAAGAGAATAGAGAACTACATTTTTACATTGATTTAATATTTCGGAAATATAAAGACGAATGCAACACTATGATGTATGGGTAGAAATACTTTTAGTAAATTTACAAAAAAATAGATATAAAGTGATAATAAAATTGATGTGCCCTGTGATAAAATATGCATTACGTGGTAATGCAGACACTGATTTAGCTACAAAATGATATTCATGTTTTTGAAAAACGTAACGGATGTCCGCCTGCAATGTTAAGTAGATCCTCGTCTCTCAACATCTAGTAACAAATTGCATTTAGTAAACAAGTTGCACTTAATTTGATAGTGTAAAATGTTTCTTCAAGGTGAACCTTTAACAAATTATGATACTCTGCACGGCGCCCGTATTCCTCTGGTAATTTGTTATCAGTATTTTTAAAACGGGTTACACTTATCACTGAAAATGTGTGACACAAAAACATAAATACCACAAAAAATATTCATTTGTATTTTGTTTCAGAAATGACACAAAGAGTGACGTTTTATGGTTCTGTTTGGACTGTGAGGTAGTCTATGAACCAAATGCAAGTCAAACGATGAAGTTGTACCTCTATCCAGAAAATATATTGTTGTATCCATAACAGAGTGTCTGTGACAAAGATTGCAAGGATCCGAACAAAGCACCAGTCTCTTCAATATACACTGCACTGTGATGACTGCACTATATTTGTCTGTACTGACCATGTTACAAAGGATCATAAAGGTCATGTATTAGGAAGCATCTCAGAATCCATTGGAAATGTTCAGGTGAAAATGAATAATTACTCAAAATTCATACAAATTTAATTATTAATATAAATATTATAAACATAATACCAAAGTTATATGTTCCAGACGATCGTTTTTGTCAATAAGACTTCATCAATTGAGCTCCAATTTTACAAAAAGGTTTTCTCAAGGGAAAGTGGTATAAGACAAGGCCAAAAAATAAATGTAAATGCATAGCCAAATAAGAGTAACCACTGTAAAAAAAATTATTATCTTAACTTTTGAAAAAAAATTAGAATTTAAATGGTGTTTTCAGTGCTAAATATTACATTAATATAAGATTATCAGCTTGTACCAAAATACCATTCCGACTCTTTCGCTGAAGAGAAAATTTCAAAAGATGAGACATTAAAATGCGAAAACTGGTTGTTAACACTGTCAACACAAGTCGAAGTAATTGAAAATTGAAATAGATCAAGTTATGAAGATTTACAATCTGAAGACATAAAGGAGAAGAAGGCACACATCTCGACATATACGATGACTTCATGAAGATTACAGAACTTCAAAATATGATACAAACTATTGAAAATCTGCAATCAAAGACCAGAAAAATACTGCTCTAATCGGAAAAATGGTCAGTGAACAGATTGAAAAAATGGAAATGGGACACACGTTAGAGACGAATCGATAAGATGGTAATAACTTTGGAATGACTTATGTAAGTATACAAAAATGTACCGCAATAGTTATATACAATATTCCCCTGGTCGATGACCAGAGAGTTGTTTCTTATTGTAAGGAACTTGGATCAGGTCAAAAAAGATACTGAAATAATGTTCAAAATATTTTATGCTGTCATACCGACATATATCATTACAACAAATCATAATCACAAATGCATCAGACAAATGACTCAGTCAGGAAAAGTACTTTTTAAACAGGTCATGTACAACTTAGATGGGAAGGTATTGCAAACTATGAATTACAAAGATAAACCAATCTAAATATGCAGTTCTGAGAGAGAGAGAGAGAGAGAGAGAGAGAGAACCAAAATGGTGATTTCCATATTGTACATCAGGGTCAAAAGAAGTTTATGGCATTGGTGAAAAGGGGTTCTCAAGATTCCAATATGACAGACCAAGTGCTGGGACATTAACAGAAAAATTCACACCTGTCAACATCTGCTACGATAGTTATTGCAGAGTCTTCTTAACCGACTGTCCCAACTGCGTCGTACATATACTGATAAAGATGGAATCTCCATGGCACTTCTGGGTGATCCAACTAAATCTGAAAACTTTAGAGGAGTAAACAAAGACGGCAATGAAACGTTGTGAATTGGACAATGGAAGCAGTGGAGTAAGCAAAGCAAAATATCTTAAATAACAAATTTACACCTACTAGTATATTCTAGACGATAGCTTGATCAGAAAACAATATTCATTGATTCCCACTGAAACATCGTAGACGTGTTAATAGTAGATAATGGTTATCAATATAAAAATTCGATTTCTCTTGTTCACTAACAGTTAATTAAATTGGCTATCAACTAAACCATTTCCTCTAATCTTTTTCACTTCTTAACAAAATTGAAGCTGCCATGGTCGCCTTAAATCATGAACACTCTCACTTCCAGTCAGCGAGAGGCTAAGCCCCGCAGGAATCTAAGCTGATTTTGTGAGGAAGTTTGCCAGTTTACTTGCAGAAATCCAGTGGTCTCTTCTCGGTCATAAAGAAACTGGGTTCCACCATTTAAAACCGGCTGCAAATATTTGACTGGAAAAATTTTAATGTAGTGTAAAACATCATTCAAACAAACAAAACAAGATTTCAGATTTCAGAACCACCATGCACCTAAAAGACAAATAAAGTCCATAATGAGTAGGTCATATAAGGAATAAAACCTAATTTGATTAAAATTCAAGGACAGAAGCTCATTTTTTTTATTTTGAAACCACATGACCAGACTTAACCAAAGAAAATGTTGAAAAAAATGTTTCTGTTACAACACTTTTTGTGGAGATGAATTTTCAGAGCATGTCACAATTATAAACAATGTTTAACATTGAGCGACATGTACAGTACATATTTTACTCTACCTGAAAAACTAATTACTGAGTTATACATATCTACAAGGAACTTGTATGTTTTTTGCCATTATAATGAATATTGCCCTTAAGATAGCTTCAAGTTAATTGATGTTTTATGTATGCATACAGTAAAACCTGCTTTAGCGACCACCTGTATATAGACCATTTTTGCTGTCCCCAGAAGTACCATCTATGTACAAATAAACCTCTATATAAAAATCACCTCCCTATAAAGACTGCATCCCTTAGGTGGTCATTATATACAAGTTTCATTGTACTTAACTTTCTGTAAATTTTATTAACGATACCAAAGTTAAGGTTTTTAATAAAAGGCCAAAACGAATGCTCAAGATGATACAACACTTATAAAGACTGATAAACACAAGCTAATTTTCCGCTATGTGTTTGAATTTACAAATGTTCCACATCACAAATTTACGTTAAGTTAATTTCCCAAGAAAAGAAAACAGATTTTATCTGCATCTTTAAAGTACTGAAATTTGAGTCGAATTTGAAACCCCTTTCTTAGCATTATTTTATCACTCATCAATGAACAAATCAGGAAAAATACAAAAAACAGATAAAATTTTCTATTACTTCACTGGTTTATTTCAAATGTAAAATTTACACATTCACAAAATTTTAACAAAAATACAGAATATTTACCTCTATATTCAAGACACCTGTCAATAACAAACATCAAAAAACACCAAAAGTTACAAGTGCCTAAACAGTAAATGGTAAGTCTGACCTATCTATACCTCTGACCTACATACCAAATTTAATGAGAATAGACTTGATAGTTTTTGAGAACAAATCTAAAATATTGATAACTTGGTGCACAAAATACACCTACATGATGATGGAGTGTGACAGAATGGGGATTAGAGTAACTGAAATAAATTTCCGTAAATAATGTCTCTGTAAATAGAGTTCTAATATCATTATACCTCATAGACGACACACAGATGGGGATTGGGTGATAGCCGTCACATGGCAGGGTGACATAACTTCTGAGTCTTCCTCTCATCTCTCCCCAATGTGGAGCCACTTGTGGGTTTTAGACAAAGTTGGAATTTGTAACTCTACTAATATATTTGAGATGATTTTGACCACTCGACACTATACATTGATTTAAAATGATATGTTTGAGGAAGATACCATTTACGAAGATCATGACATCCCATGGTAACTCTTTACTGCTGAATCTTGACCAAAGTTGAATAAATTTGGTTAAAACGTGAAGAACAAAACTTGAGTTATTTCATGATAACCAAAATGAACCAAGCAGACAAATCAGCAAACAGACAACATAAAACAGCATAGCCTTCAATCTTCTATCTATATGTCCATACTTCTGAATGTGAAGGGAACATTTTTCTAGTAATGGCTTTATTCCAGCATCTCGGACCTAGACTGCTCAAACAGTAATGTTGAATTGATATATTCACATCAAGATAAAATAATGTAAATAATTCAGTGAACTGTAGTTTTAGCTTCTAAAGAACAATTTCTGAATATTTCTTGGTCCTATACTAGTAATTTTTTGATGGTAAGACTGCAACAGATAGTTTGTATATCACAGACAAGGTTCAATCAATGAGCAGTTTCACGTGAGCCTTCAAAGGAACATATCCTCAAAGTATTCATCAAACTCCTCCTCCCTGTCAAGGAAAAAGAAGATATCAGTAAAATATTCAGGTATTCCAGTATTGAAATAACACTTTCGACAGAACAGGAAATAAACACTATAAATTCATATATATATATATATATATATTACATTTTTTATTAAATATATCAATTATATAAAAGCTTAATTTTTCATTGATTTTTCTGTATTTAGATTGGCTTAATGAAAAATATGATATTTTTCATAAAGCCAATCAAAATACAGTGGCAGGCCACTTATGAAAATCTGATTAATTAATCCCATCTTTGATGTAATGATAATTTTCAATTCATTGTCTGATTATAAACTGGAGGTACCGTGCCACAGTAGGTGTCAGCTACTGCTCAATGGCCGTAAGTGCTGAGCATAGGCCAAATTTTGAAGCCCTTCACCGGCATTTGGTGACGTCTCCATATGAATGAAATATTCTTGAGTGGAACGTTAAACAACAATAAACAAACAAACAAAAATATAAACTGATAACATTTGCTAATAAATGCCAACAAATGGTGAAACTTTTGAATATGTACTGTAGATATAATGTATCAAGAAGGGATTTTCCTTCAAGCTATTTATAACGCCTTATCCAAGCTAAACAAAATGGCCCCGCAGACTTGCTCTGTCTCAACTAAAAAGCAGGCGATATTATGTTTTGATGGAGTGGGTTTGAGTGGTCGAAAGGAAGTGGAAATGTTTATTTATCTACTATTTAGGTCAACAGTTCAAAAGTTTTGAAAAACATTCAGTGACACTGGAGATACAGTACAGAAAATGAACATCAAATTGGACTTACTCGAAGCAAGTTTGCTGTCCAGGCCTATCGATAACTTTTGCATGATCTTTAAGGCATCAAGTGATGTATTTCAATCAAAACCACAAGGGTGCGGAAATCTTTTTAGAGCGTAATATTTACCTCCAGAATCCAGTTTTCATTCAGCATATTACGCTTGAAAAAGATTTCCGAGCCCCTGAGTCAAAATGTGGTTTGTTTACATTTCACAAGCCGTAGACAAGCCTACATGTACAGAACATCAGGTAAATCTAGGCCTAATGAAACTTAGCAGGAAAATGTAATTAATATAATATTTGACAATTGTTTCTGAATAACATGTTGAGTGAGGCAGGAGAATACATATTTAACATGAGGGCGTAGCACGAGTATTAAATATGTATTCTCCTGTATCATGAGATGTAATAATCATGTTATTCAAAAACAACTGTCAAATATCCTCTCTATATATGAGATGCGTCAAGGGAAAAGGGACCTTCATAAATTATTTGACCAAACTGGAATTTTCGTTGTTTTCCCATCTATATCGTTTACTAATTAAAATGACACTAAAATTATATCTCTAGTGTACCAGGAAGGTAAAATAATTTGAATTTGAAATAAACCAATTTGCAATATGGAGCAATTTACTGGTTCATTTATTCTAGATGTCACAATACATTGACAGATCCAGAGGGTTTACAGGGGTTAAACCCCCTTTGAATTTGGTGATATGTTTATATAGACTGTTGAATGTTCGTATAACAAGAAATTAAATCCGTTATATGCCACAGAAAAGTTATGTGTATGGATACTAGTAAAGTGGCCTCTGCACACTTAAAAAAATATAAAAATATGTCTGGAACAACCCTCACGCTATGGTCTTGCATGTGCTATGTACACAAAAACTTAATTCATTGTGAGGAAATAATCAGTCTGTGGATATAATGCATTTAAGAAATCCTAACCCTGGTTTCTTGAACCCTCTGGAGTTCGATCTCTGTCCATTCTTGAATTTTGCTTTTTTTTTTTTAATTGATCAATGTTTGTAGTTTTGAAATGATAAAATCATCACCGTTTGGCTACAAAATAAACCACTTAAAATTGTCAAAAAATGCACGGAATATTTTCTCTAAAAAATTATTCTGTTTCCATAATTTTTTCTCTCAATAATTATTCTATTCACACAGAATTTTTTTCTCTTAATAAAATTATTCCTGTCGCATGGAATATTTTTTTTTCTCCACTATGTCACCTCCCAGGCTCTGTACGAATCAAAGAAGCGAATCAATTTTCCCGTGATTGGTGCCCTCCTTTTGTTGGGATATTTTACCAAACAGGGTTATATTAATCACCACCAGGACGGGAAACAACCATGAAAATATAAAAGCTATTTTGTAAGTGAAGAAGAAAGTCCAGCTGACCCGGGTAATTTTGAAGGGTGGTGAGACTGACATCAATTCAATGATGCAATAAGTTTTAAGTCATTTTGCAGTGATTTCTGGATAAATTCAAACCGGAAAAAATAATTTATAGATGATGGAGTTTTTAGATTTCATACCATATAAATGGTGGATTATTATAACACATGTACTCTCGAAGAAAAAGTATATATTGGAATACCAGAAACATGCAACATATTTAGGTTTAGGGGATATGAATTTGGTTGTCAGGCGGCTGATTGCTGCGAATTTCTCTGAACATGAATACTTTGATATTGATTTGAGTGCTGTAATGATATTCTATTATCTGAAATATTCTGCTTATTTCTACTGATAAACTGAATGTACATATTTTTTATCTATATTGGAACCAGTCACAATGATTTTCAGTTCCACTGATTAAAATAATCACTGGGCAGTTTATGAATTAAAATTTAAGAAAAGAAGCAATATATCAAGATTGGGATTAGGACTACAAAAGCTTGCTTATACAACTGTGTGCTAAAACATTCCTACTTATTTCGATTTTTTTATAAATGATTATTCATAAATCTTTAGATGTAAAAAGCTTTACAAGAACAGGATGAAATGATTACCTTCGAAAGATCTTCTTTAATGTGTCTGTTATTTTAGTGTTTTGTTTTTATTTTTAAACTTCAACCCATATTTACTCAGCATTACAGCTAGCCTATCATTATCCCTTTAGATTATTTAAAAATTTAACAAATATTATGCTTACATTCAGACCCATATCCTATTAAACTAGATCTAGTAAGTTTTCATCTTAAAACACATTTAAAGGAACTAGTAGATCCTACAACATTCACAACGCCTGTATAAAAATGTAAAGTTGTTTGAAAATATGTGTCAACAATTTTACAACCTGTGTGCAGATTGTGACCTAACTTTAACTGCTCATTTCTGGCTTATTACGTCATTGTCACAAAGGTCCCTTTTCCTTTAACATGTCTCATATATATAAATTAAAACATTATTTTCTCATATGAATAATCATCATTGTTAATATTTTGTTTAGAAACCAAAAGTGATAGAAATGTGTGACCCCCTACAAAAAAACAAAAACAAAATAAAACAATATAGGCCTACAAATAAATATAGGCCTACATGATAATCTTTAAGACAATATCTTAAATTGTGAATGGCATTGAAGAGATAGTTAATAATAGATGGCTTAACAATGTTACCTGGATTTTTCTTCAGTTAATTTAGCTGGACCACTCCATATTGATGACTCTTGATCGTTTTCTGATTGTTTAGATTTATCTGATTCCTCTGGCTTTTGTTTTCCTGAAAAAAAAGCAGCTCCTTGTTTTACACAGGAAAAAACATTCATCGGGAATCTATCCGGCCTCAGTAGAACAATTAATACCTTTCCCCTAAAATGATGTAACAGTTAAACTATGACATCAAACACATGTATTTGCAGTTCCGGTGTTACCATGAAAAACCTTTTCTAGTACAGTAGTTAAGTACCTCATTTTCAAACATTTTTAGAAGTTGATTTTTCAGTGTTCATGAAGAAAGTAAAAATAAATTTCTAATCAATAAGTTAGCTTTGCCAATGGCCTTTGGTTCTATATTATATGCTTTCTGCTTATATGTGCAAATGGTTAACAAAAAGGTAAAAACCAGCAAAAAACATAGAGTAACTGAAGATTACAATTCTCACCTCAAACCATGTACTTAGAATCATAAATACAACCGGTAACTGTAATGCAAGTTTCCTTGATATATGAGCAGAAGCAGCAGGTAAACCTGGGCCTGGCATCATAAACTTAAAATTTACTCAATTTTTGCTAATCCTGAAATCTGTTTGGTTGTGCAGGGCAAGTTTAGAATATTTTCAAACTTGGGTAAATTCTTAAGTTTTATGGTGCTGGGCCCTGACCTCAACTGATCTTCTAAACTGGACACTGAAGCCAGGGTAATAGAATAAGCCCACATAAGTCCCCTCCCCCCAACTTTGTAAAGGGGAGCCATAAACCAGATACACTAAAATTGGGAAGGTGCTAATTCCTGGGTGATTCTACATCTAAACCTGGGCAGACCTAACACTTCAGTAATACAAACATGGTGACAAGTATTTGGCATGAGAAATGATAGACATCATTGTTTGATGCCAAAGGTCCTGTCACCTTAGAACTTGCATGAAAAGTGTCCTTAACCCATTGACCACTACAGCCACAAGTGGACTCTCCCATTTCAAAGAATGAGAGGTCAACCATCAGAATTCAGGAGTATTTCTTTTAAAATCAAAATTCTATATTGACTTAGCCTGCAATTTTAACTTATTCACTCCCAAATATTGACATTAGACCATACTGCTTATTGATTTGGGTGACTCTAGATACGACTGCTGGGTTCAATGAATTGATACACTGACAAAAGTGTAAGGCAAAGGTATAAGTTTATTACCTTCAAACTACAGACTTCTCTGACATATACTAAAGTTGCTCTTTCACAGAATATCATAAAATTCTACTTTTTTCTATCATAAAATATGTTTAATAACTGAATAAATAACATTTAATGCATTATTCTAAAAATTACAAACCAGGATTAAGAATAACTGGTATGAAAAAAGCTATCGTGTTTAAGAGACTATACAAGTTTATTTTCTTAGCATAAAAGGAAGAATAATGAGCTGACTTAAGTAAAATAGTGTAGGGTTGATGATTTACCTGGTTATGAGGGATAATGAGCAGACTTAAGTAAAATAGTGTAGGGTTGGTGATTTACCTGGTTCTGAGGGATAATGAGCAGACTTAAGTAAAATAGTATCAGGTTGATGATTTACCTGGTTCTGAGGGATAATGAGCTGACTTATGTTTCTTAGCTTCACTAGAAGTCGTTGATGATGATTTTCCTTTTCTCTTATTTGATTTTGGCAAAACTTCTTTCTTTCTGAAAAGAATATTTAAAGAAAAATTACAGAAGTAAATGCATTCATCTTTTTATCAATAAATTACTGAACTATTTTTCTCATCTATTTATTGGAAGATGACAAACTAAATTTTATTAATTATTTCACTCATAGTATTCTACAGAAAAGAAGTTTTTGATTTTATTTAATAATGAGAACATGATGAACACAATTTTTTATGACTTATTTCTGTCATCAGAATTTAAAGAACTAATTTTTGAAAGACTCACCACTGGCTAAAAAATACAATCCAAAATATACGACAAAAAGACTTTTCTGTGGGGATGCTTATCTCTTGCAAGTTTTCTGTGGTAATATTTATCTGTGGTGATATTTATGTGTGATGAGTTCATTATTGTAAAAGTTATCTGAGGTGATATTCATCAGTGGTGATGTTTATGTGTGATGAGTTTATTATGGTATAAGTTATCTGAGGTGATATTTATCAGTGGTGATGTTTATGTGTGATGAGTTTATTATGGTATAAGTTATCTGAGGTGATATTTATCAGTGGTGATGTTTATGTGTGATGAGTTTATTATGGTATAAGTTATCTGAGGTGATATTTATCAGTGGTGATGTTTATGTGTGATGAGTTTATTATGGTATAAGTTATCTTAGGTAATATTTATCTGTGGTGAGTTTTCTATGGTGATGTTTATACATGGTGAGTTTGTTATGGTATAAGTTATCTGTGGTGATATTTATTTGTGGTGACTTTGTTTTAGTTTAAGTTATCTATGGGGAGTTTTCTGTGGTGATGTTTATGTGTGAGAAGTTTGTTGTGGTATAAGTTATTTGTGGTGATATTTATTTGTGGTGACTTTGTTTTAGTTTAAGTTATCTATGGGGAGTTTTCTGTGGTGATGTTTATGTGTGAGAAGTTTGTTATGGTATAAGTTATCTGTGGTGATATTTATTTGTGGTGACTTTGTTTTAGTTTAAGTTATCTATGGAGAGTTTTCTGTGGTGATGTTTATGTGTGAGAAGTTTGTTGTGGTATAAGTTATCTGTGGTGATATTTATTTGTGGTGACTTTGTTTTAGTATAAGTTATCTATGGGGAGTTTTCTGTGGTGATGTTTATGTGTGAGGAGTGAGGCTGTGGTGATATTTATCTTTGGCAAGTTTCCTATGGTAATGTTTATACATGGTGAGTTTGTTATGGCATAAGTTATCTGTGATGATATCTATGTGTGTGAGTTTGTTATGGCATAAGTTATCTGTGATGATATCTATGTGTGTGAGTTTGTTATGGCATAAGTTATCTGTGATGATATCTATGTGTGTGAGTTTGTTATGGCATAAGTTATCTGTGATGATATCTATGTGTGTGAGTTTGTTATGGCATAAGTTATCTGTGATGATATCTATGTGTGTGAGTTTTTTATGGCATAAGTTATCTGTGATAATATCTATGTGTGTGAGTTTGTTATGGTATAAGTTATCTGTGGTGAGTTTTCTGTGGTGATGTTTATGTGTGGTGAGTTTGTTATATAATAAGTTATTATCTGTGGTGATATTTATTTGTGGTGACTTTGTTATGGTATTGGTTATCTATGGTGAGTTTTCTATGGTGATATGTGATATTTATGTGTGGTGAGTTTGTCATGTTATAAGTTAAATATGAGTTTTCTGTGGTGATATTTATTTGTGGTGACTTTGTTATGGTATAAGTTATCTATGGTGGGTTTTCTGTGGTGATATTTATGTGATATTTATTTGTGATGAGTTTGATATAAGTTATCTGTTGTGATGTTAATACATGGTGAGTTACAGTGTTCCCACTGCTTTTTCGGAATTGGGGTTTTTGTACCCCATGGGTAACAAAAGGGGTACAAGGATAGAAATGAGGGATACACATACATAGAATTAAATTGACAGCAAAAAAAAGTTTTATTTTTCTCATCTGGACTCCTATTAATAGATACAAGTGTCTGTAAATCTGATTTAGATATATAAATTGTGACACTGTTTATGGAAAATAGTGTTCAACATCTCTTGCCAACTAATGAACATTCATGTTATGATAGCATTATAGCACTGGGATTCAAGACTATTTAGATACTGTGTCAAAAATTGCATAATCAAAATCAGTAACAATTACAAATAATTCCTTTATCTTGACATCCTGCTGTAAAGTTGAAGTCTTCAGTCACATTGCAAACAGTGTTCATTTGAGTGTGACCGTCAAATGATAAGAATCATGAGTCTTTAATGTTGGGAAGGTCTTGGAAAAAGATGCTCAATTTTGAGGATAAATTGTTTTATATTTATCACTGGCACTGTTTACATAGTAAGGATACTACCCAGGGAACTGACATTGCTGTAGTGTTACCATCATAATGCCAATATAAATGATAATGTGATAGGCATTCACTATGTGTGGATGTACATGGTGTCTTTTAATTTTGTGCATGTACTGTAATAAAACTGCATGATTCATGCAGTCTAGGAACACTATAATTTATCTTTTGTGAGATTACTGTGGTGACAATAACCTGTGGTGGTTTGTCATATTATCTTTATATTATTATCTGTGGTGAGTTTTTAAGGGTGAGTTTCCTGTGGTGTTTTTCTGGGTGAGTTTCCTGCTGTGATTACTATACCTGTAAACTTGATACTGATATTTCTGTAATAATATTATTACCTGTGATGATAGTTCAGTTTATATGAGCAATCTGGACAAAGTCCTGAAAAGAAATGTACAATACAATTTAAGAAATAATATCAATTAAGCCTCTTCAAATCAAGGTGCTACAAAAATCAGAGAAAAATGGACACTTTACACATCAACCCCCCAAAAACAATGGACTCTTCTGTAAATCAATGACTTAGACTAGTCCAAATGTGTCTTTAGGGGGGAATGAGTTAATGCGACCAATTAATAGTCAAATTGATGTAAAACAGTTTATTGTTTTGTAAGGTACAGTAGTTAAGTGGTTGTAGTTATTATCGAACAAGGGGTGCTTATGCCAAGTTATGGGGACATGGGTGCTTAATGGGTCAAATACAGTACTTACTAGATTGAACAGATAATTTTTCTGACAATTGTAACTGGTTGTCAATCAAAATAAAAAGTATTCATTTCTGACGAATTGTACCTACAGTTAAGAAACCATTTTGCCAACCCTCAAATTCTGAAAATTTTGAAAAATTGTTTGTTCCTTATTACAGAGAAAAAATCATATTTCATACATTTCTCAGAAGATGTATACATGGTCAAACAGATCACAGCTATAGAAGTTGGATTATATGGAAGAATAGATAACAAAATATCAAGGAACAAAATTATTGCCCAAAATAAATCATGTCTCAACCATCAAATAAAAATAATTTTTAAGGACTTTTCATAGTGTTCTTCAAGCACTTTCAATAGGTATGTTTAAGCTATCAAGGTCTTTCAAACCAAACCAAAGACTAAACATACACTGTCAGTAAGGTCCTTCCACAGTTCAATGACAATCCTCAAAATACCACTTAAGACTTCCTCTAAACACATTTAAGAGTTCAGGCAGTACTGAGTACAGCATCACAGAAATTATTAACTCAACTGAAATATGCTAGGTCAAAATTAATCTTTTATTTTTTTTAAGAGTTATCTTTTTTAGTGATGAAGAAACACATACATATAGAATTGAAGCATTTTGATGAAGAAATCAAGCATTTTTCATTGAATTCAAACACTTTTCAAGGGTATTATAAATTGTTTTAAGCATTTTTAAAAGACTAACTCCATATTTGATATGCAATTTTCAAAGTCTATGAGAACTAAATAAATGAGCTATATTCATTGACACAGTGTAGGGTTTGCAATTAACCTTTCTAATCAGTGCATTTGCAACATTTGCTAGTAGATACAAATTGTGGCAACAAACCTCTGACCTTGAGTAGCAACAAGGATCAAGGTCAAAACATGGGAATTTCCTGTCATTGCAGATTGTCCATAGTGTATTGTCACTCCTGTCCTCATACATTTGATATAGCAGACAAATTTTACCAGTCATTTCAACAGCTATGGCATACAAGTGCAATGCAGACATTTATTCCTTTCACAGTATGTTGCAGACTTTTGCAACTTGTTTTTAAACAAGGTTTTTTAGTTTCCTGGATGTGCTAATTTATGTTGGATCACACAATAGTCACTTACTTATTTCTACAAACCAAACTGACGATATAAGTAAGAACAACTATAATTTGCTACATACTTAATTTTATAAGAGCATTTTTCTTCACTCCATGTTCTACATAACCAAAGTTCACCTCCCAACTCCTCAATCCTTCATTTTCATTACATTTGCGATTTCCACAACTGAACTGTCCTATAACATAGAAAAGAATATATATCATTTATATGTTCTCCTGATATGAAAAATAAGCACATACTTTCAATCAAAAGTTAGACATTTTTCTGACAATTTTCATTTAAAATCTAAATTTAACTGAAATTTTTCAACTAACTGAAATAAAAATTAATTACAGTTCACCCTCGTTATATCGCCCCCCATTATAACCCCAAATCCACGTAACGCTATTTCTTGAAGAACGGATTTCCTCCCATATAATTCCCTCATTGTAACGCCAAAACCCGCATACAGCCACCACTGCTCTCCAGTACAAATGCTCTCATTTATACATGGTAAATCCCTCGAACATATCGCCAAACCAGATAAATAAAAACAGGTGTGAGTAAAACTATTAGCCAAAAGTAGCTTGTTTACTTTATACTTTGACTTGAGGAGATAACTCAAATATTGAGTGTCATAAAAAGATATCTGCTTGTATAAATAAAGTGAAGAAATCAGACGGGGAACAGCTTATGAGTGTCACAATTTTCAAATCTCGCTTCCATGAAAGCTGGAAAAAATCGACACGTCATGTGTTTACAAAGGAATTATCACACGTCAAGAAATAATTATGAGTAGCCTCGGGGTACCAGTTATCGAATGATTTTAACACTTTGCTTTTGATGCAATAAATATTAAATATTTCGTTTATTTCTTTACATCTGAATGATAGAAGAATATCTTTTACCTAGGTTGATAGCCAAATTGATTGATGTCCTTGCAATAATTTTGACTTTTAAGATGTTTTTTAGGATGTAGTAAGATCACCAGCAACAAGCGAAATGATACCAGTTATCGAACACTTATACATAGTTGCGGCTTCTCTTGTGTTAAGGATCTGTCAGTTAAAAAGTATTGACTACCTAAAAAATCGATACTTTTTATCATGATTTTTAGATACAAAGAAATATCAAACTCATCCATTTATTTACTTTTCCTGAACTTTAAAAAGCCAGGTTCGGTTCGGGATTTACCTCGAGCGAAGCGTGGCCATTCACTCTTGACATTCAATAGTACTGTTAAAAAGTCATCTACTGCTGTTAATTTGTTACTTGTTCAACATTTTATTTGATGAGTGAAATAAACATTTTTATGTAAAATTGTCTTATATTAAGAAAAAACGAGGAACATGGCAAACATGACTAAAATGCATTTATTGTTTTTTGTTCGATAATTGGTACCCTTCGATAACTGGTACTGTAGGGCTAGATGAGATATAAATAATTATTAGAATTCTTGTTGAGATTGTTCTATTTTTCAATAATAACAAAACTGAAGATAAGCAACTTGTTATATTCTGTTTCCTAACATCGCAAAAAACAGGCACTTGCGAATGCAATCCACCGATCATTACCCTCGATCAATGTTTACACAGTGCCTGTGTAATGCCTATTTTAAACTGAAACACACAAAAATAAAAGACAACAAGATCATTTATTGATTTATTCCATAGACATAAATGATGATATACGACTCGACATCGTTATTACGAAAAAACTCAGGCTTACCACCCACATATTCATGCAGTAGTTCCTGCTCCTAAGATTCTTAGTGGCACCCCCCTTTTAAATTTAAGTGAGAGTGCGGATTATACAATTACGGTCCTTAAAGCTTTTAATTACTGGCTTGTTATAGTTACAAAATATCCAATGACAGTTAACGAAATGTTTCTGGATTAATGTTAGAAACAGATCTAGATTTATTCCATTCGTCGAAGATTTACTGCTACAAGACAAGTCATGATGTAAAACAAACCACAAAATATCCGACATTTACGATTGTGAGTTGTAAACAGGATATGATATACAACGGGGACTAAAGACAAGTCATGATGAAAACGACCACACCTCGAAAATAGTTAACCTAGATATATTGCCAAACCTGTTATACTGCCAAAATTCAGGAAAACAAAAGGTGGTGGCATATTGGGGGTGAACTGTAATTCCTCTAGTCAATTTTCAGTTCTTATCATTCTTTCCTTGTTATGGAACATATATAGGTGTGCTATCTTACCTTTCCCATCTATAACTTCTTTTTCAACTCTCCATCTCATTGCTACCTACAATATATTGAAATTTCTTAGCATTAAGAATATGATAGATTTTGTTGGTCTGTTACTCTGATTTTCTGCCATTTACTATAATACTGATACAGGGTTTGAGATGTGACCAGAACATCTGGATTCAAATCCTGAGCCCAAAATCATTAATTTTACCCAGTATTCAAGCTCAACACTTATCTTATTATTTTGACTATGCAACAGTTTGTAAAACTTCTGGATGTGACTGAATGGGAAACACATTATCATTTTTGTTATTTACGTAAACATGCCCAATGGGCCTTAATGGTCACCTGAGCAAAACATGATACAGTGAGAAATGCATACCTGCCAATCTCTTAAACCCACAAAGAGGGAGATCTCCCGCTCAGCTATGACAGCTGAGGCAGAGTTTTTGCACGAACGACATTTTCAGCCTAAATATATGATCTGTTCACTACATACATTACAAAACACCAATAAGAGTTAATAGATATACTTTATTTCTTCAGTTCATTTTTATACTGTGGACAAGCTGTTTTCAATACTCCAGAGTCTGGACAATAAATACTCATAACATATTTTGATTTTGTTTTTTATTTATTTCATTCAAACTTTTATTTACAGTAACTAATTTTACTTTAAATATCATTCACCTACATTTAATTAAGATTTTACAACTTTTATACACTATATAGTGTTAAATGTATCACATCCTGAAATTCAGTTACGTTCGCTATCGGTTCTTTCATTTAACACCCAACTTCCACTTCCTACATAAACTGCAAGCAACAGTAGCCAACACGCGATGTGTTTTGTGACATTTTCGGCCATGAGGTAAAGATTAACATGTTGAATTGTCAATAAAATAATTATTTTAGTTTCTAATTGTTTTTGGAAATGCATTCTGAACTACAAATAGAAGGAAATGATCACTTTTGAAACTTCAACTTTTTGAAATGACGAATGGTTGTACATCTACTGACATTTTTACTTGCACAGCTGGGCAAAGAACAATTGAAATCTAGTTGCCTGGTTCCAACTTTTACTTGCGGGGTTAAAATATCCGAATGCGGGAGATTTTATACTCCCATGCGGGAGTGGACCGGCAAGCAAGAGGTTTCTGAAATTTCGATGTGACTTTGGTGACTTTGGGCCCAGGTCATATAAAATTTACTAAAGACTCTATACAAGTAAAATAAGTCTACAGACACAATCTAACCTGTCTTAGCAACTGACTGTTTTAAAAGACTACCTGACTTAAAGGAACAATGCTAAACCTCTTAAAACATTTTCTATATAATAGACCTGATTTAAGCAACTACCTGTCTTATGCAACTGAGAGTCATAACTTCTAATTCCAGTATTTTGTCATCACTTTTTTTATTAAACAACTTTTCACCATGAGTTCTCGCCCTTCACAATATCAATTATGTATAGGCAATAGAATGGTGACAGTGAAGAGGAAAGTATTAGCACTAAAATAAAACATTACAGACTCACATATCATACATATGCAAATCAGATAAGATAAAATATCTGTTAAGCAAACAGAAATGTGAAATAATTATTTAAAAAGTTTCTCTTTGTAACTGTTTGTACGTAAAAATTTCTCATGATCAGAAATTAAGTAAATGAATTGAGAGACCATCTGTCATGTGCAACCTTTCATGCACCTTCCCTTGATTGGTCACTTAAAACAGGTTAGACTATAACTCAAAAATATTTTTAGTTTGAAACTTACTTATTTACTTATGTACTGCCCTTAATGCCACTAACATGTAGGGCAGTATACTGTATCCATAAAATTACACTTTTTATAGGACAGGGTTGTTAGCCCTGGAGCCAAATCTACCCAAATTAACATTAACCAACCAAGGTTATTGACCCTAATCTGACTGGCATTTACCAATAACTGAAGGGCATTTATCCACGCACCAGTGGACCTGCACACTGCATCTCTGGGGCCCTTGCTGCTCCGAGATTCATTATACTTTAGCCTAGGATAATATACCCTAGTTATCATGTGCTGTCATGGGTAGGTGCTATAGAGTCACCAACACACTTTAGTTTGAAAGCTCACCTTATTTTCTTTATATCGACTGAGGTCTGTGATACAATATTCCTTAAATAGCTTATCATAATACTTCTTTGCCAGTGTTTTCTCCCTGAAAGATACAGATTACTTTTGTACATAAGATTTGGAAATCAGAAGTTTGTCTCATAACAACATTTCTCACTGATATTGTTTAATCACTGAATGCTAACTTTTGGTTTCACTTGTTTTAGTGTTTTATGCCACACTCAACAATTTTTTTTTGTTATACATTGGCGGCCAGTTTTTACTAAAAAAACAGTTACAATGTACCCTGGAAGAAACCATCAGTCTTCCACAAGTAAACTGGAAAACTTCCCCGTAAAGTCAGCTTAGACTCAAGCTTGAATATACCCTAATATATAATATACCCTAATATATAATACACCCTAATATATAATATACCCTAATATATAATACACCCTAATATATAATACACCCTAATATATAATATACCCTAATATATAATATACCCTAATATACCCTAATATATAATACACCCTAATATATAATACACCCTAATATATAATATACCCTAATATATAATATACCCTAATATATAATACACCCTAATATATAATACACCCTAATATATAATACACGCTACTCAGAGGTGAGAAAGTTCATAGTGTGTGATGCTCTAACGACTTGGCCAAAGAGGCACCTTGAATGCACAATGACATGTGTATTGTAAATCACTTGCTATATTCATGATGAGTTTATTTTACATACCCACAATATTAGATACATTTGTAAATTCATGAGTTTGTAATTTTAGAGCTGCAAAAGACTTTAATTTCACATGCAGGCTGTAAAATTGAACATGTATACAAATAAAGACATTTATGTCTTAAGTATCACTACACTATCTTTATATTAAAGGGGCATTAACTGTGCTTTCTTAAAAATTACATCAAGTTAGTACAAGTAGTCAAAGTAGAAAAAATCTAAATAATGTTTATGCCCCTTTAAAAGTATGCATTCATTGCTCTTTTCACAATTTAACCGCTCTAAATAAGTATTGCTGTGCATGCTAAACTTTTTGTACTGTAAGTACTACAATCGCTCCTCTGCAGTTATTTTTGTTGTGTAATGGGGTTATACTTCTATTACAAATTATTTTACGTTTTTTTCATATGGATTGACCTGTTGTGAAAGGTCTGACATGACATTTTTTGGTAGACTTTTCCATTATGACGTCACAGTTAAATGGCCCATCAAATATTTGTGCGATTATGATGTCACAATCGAATTACGTTCAAAACACACTTTGATAGCTATGTGTCAGACATTTGGCAATAGGTCAATAAACCATCAGTGTCAGATTGCTAGTGAGCTAAGATGTATAAGGATGTACAGCTTCAATATAGGACCCAGCTTTTTCATGTAAATATATATTTCTGATTCCAACAAATCATTGGTATTATTTGAATAAAATTACGCTTGATTTTATTCTTCAGTATCCTACGTACTTGGGGAAGTTAAAATAAAAAATAACAAACCACGATTCCTCTGCCTCATCATCCTCTGTCCATAAAAATCTGTGATTTTCTCTTATCACATCAATGTCAGTTTTATCTTTGGATCTAAAAACAGAACAGTGATATAACAAAGTAACGTCTTTTAACACACTTTGAAAAATATTGTCACTGATTATCATGATGTCATAGTACAGATGAAGTCATCATTTATTACTATTAGTCGTTGTTAAATATGTCAGATTAAATACACAACTCGAAGGACCTTGATATTTTCTAATTTAATGGAATGCTTGCGAAGACAACTTGATATTTTTAGCAACAATTATTTTTACAGACATAGGGAAAATACCAGTAATTATTTTGTACACATCTCAAAACAACTTCATTATATTACTTCACAATGCATTTTCCGTTGTGTCATAAGTGACGTCAGTTAGGTCTGATTTATAAATAGAAATGAAGTGTGTATTGAAACTTATTTTTGTAAATTGTTGTATACGATAGATCTTCAACATTTTAAATGCTTAGCCCTACAAAAAGGACAGTCGCACAGATATAAAACTTACAGTTGTCTCCTTGACCAATATGGAATAAATTCAATTTACTGATGGAGTATATCCAATTATTAGGTCAAACAAAGACAGTAAGTTATAATGTCATGAGCCAAAATACCTATAACATCTTCCCTTCTTGTGCATTTCTGTCCGAGACTGTCAGGTACCTAAATTTTCTTTGTTTTCGTCTGTTAAGTTTAGAAAGACCATTCTAGAATGTTAAATTTTCTGGAAATCTATTATATTCTTTTTCAGTTTATTCCCGATTTAGCTCGTACAACATGTATTTCTAAAGCGGGATAATTTTCTCAATGCTTTCATTCAGAACTGGAGGTGAAAATTCTGTATTAGACCAGTTACAAATTTCTGTATTAACTGTTTTTTCTATGTACTAGACCTGCATTAATGATCTGTTCTCTGACACAATTTATACTGTATTTTAAGTCATTGATTAATAATAAACAGTGACAGAGACCCTACAGCCATCACTGGTATCACTTTATAATAAATAATGTTGAAACATTATAATCTGTAATAGGAATATCATTTCAGAGGTTTCTATTCATCTACCCAGTTTTTACCCCGCATCATTCCTTCCCTATCATTGCCCATCCATACACATGCCATCTTACCTTCTCCATTAATATTCAATGATGAGATCTTGTATTTCAAGTACTTCTCAGAAACACATTTGTATGATAGTTAATGATATACATAATCTTGACTTACGTATCACGTTTAAAGTCTTCTTTAGATCCACCATAATATAGCAGGTAATCGTTTACAAACTTCTTATGTCGTGCATACTGTGTGATTTATGCTGAGGATTTTGTAAATGACTAAAACAAGAGAATTAGATTGTAACAGGGTTTTCCCTGGCACACAAATCCTGCCAGATCGTCGCAATAACATAGCAAATAAACCCTAAATAAAAATCAATTGCATCATAATGCACAAGATAATTTCCTCATTGTGTGGCAATACAAGTCAGTAAATAAATATTTTACTACGGACTGTGTTATAATTCACATTAAAAATACATGTATGTACATACAAATATACATTTAATAATTACAGTGCATTGTGTGGGTCATCAAAGAAAACTTATACCTGTATAGATTCAATGACACTAAAAACCAAATGACCATCATTTTCAATTAAAAGGAGGTACATTTATCCCTTAATGAATAATTCTAGGGAAAACTCAGAAAGAGGGGAGGGTAGTCACCAGTCGAAAAGGCCTAATTGTCAAAATAAGTTTTAAATCAGGACATGATAATTTCCAAAGGATACTGCATCCATGCTTAGGATCTGAAACCTCTGAACTTTGCCTTCTTCTCTGTAAAACAAAAACATATTTGACATGTACATGTACTATAAGGAAGAATCTTTCTTTCATACAAATTGCCTTCACATTTAGCCTACAAAGAATCCAAATATACCCATAAAAATTAAAATCACTTCTGTTTAACATAATATACACGTGCTCAGTAATAGTAGCTTACTTGCTATATTCATTCTCCACCACCCTTTTGCTTGTAACTCCATCTGTGGTTCTTTTTTTTACTGGAATCAAGTCATTCCTTTTCTTCCTGTAAAAAATTAACAGGATAAGGCCACTGTTAAAAAATTCTTTGCTTGATGTTGCCTGTCCATGCTTCAAGGTATGGTTATGTAAGTAGGTAGGCAATTTTTTTTTCAAGAAAAGGAAATCAAACAAAGTAAGAATGATATGCTTTAATACCTTTCTCATTCTCTGTAAACATTTTAATACAATGTAAATTCTGGCATATATACTTAATAAGAAGAAAGATTGATATGTGTTACATATCCATGTATATATCACTAGCTCACCTGGTCTAAGAAGGATCTTAAAGTTTGTGATTCAAGGGTGTAAACAATATTTAAAAAAAAAACAACAACAAGTAAATAAAGATTGTTTGATGAAACTGCAACCGGAAGAAAAGTCTGGATAAAGAAAATGTGAAAAAAAACATTTGAGCGGCAGCATTTTGGGTGGGTAGACAGGCAACATCAAACAATAAAAATTTTATTTTAGGCCTAACTATGAAGGTCAAACAATCCTAAAAAATAGTTTATCTATAATTCTAGAGAGAGAGAGAGAAAGAGAGAGAGAGAGACAGAGAGTTGACAGCGAGAGAGAGAAAGAGAAAGTAAATTTTCTCACTTTTTTCTTTCCAGTTCACTGTCATATTCAAATTCTGATCCATAGCCACCAGCATTGTGAATCTGCAATTATCAAATTAAAAAAAGGAATTAAGTAAAATATTAAATATAAGAGAAATAATTTTTCCATTATAGTTCAAACGTTTAATAGTAATGATAAATTACACCAGACATGACAAAACAATTGAAAATATAAGGTATGTACTGTTCACATGGATAAATTCATTTTTACTTCGGTGATAATTAATTTCAAGTAAGTCATAAAAAATTAAAGACTAGAATTTTTTCTTTCAGTCAACAGTGACTTGATTCAAGTAAAGCCTGTAATCACTTGCAGATCACACGATTATAGCTTAAGAGTGAAATGCCACTGGAACCATTACAGATGTTTGTCACAAATATATTTCTATAAAGCTTACATTGAAAAGCATACATACATTGTATCACAGGCCGCTGACATTACAAGTAGATCTCGGCCTATGACATAGGCTATGTTAAAATTGGTCTATTTTTTATGTGTATTATATTTACTTTTATTCTATAACTAGTAATACATCTATGACAACTTTGAAAAGAACACATTAATTACAGCAGCAACAACAGAAATTGAAAGAAAAATAAAAGTAGTGACCGAAATAAATCCCACTCAAGTTGTTTACCTGTTTAAAGTCTATTTTGTCAGCCATCACCGGAAGTACTAAGACTTAGTTTATTTGATAAGAAAGGGGTTGAAATTCTTTAGTCAGTTTGTTAACGATTAATTAACGCTGTTAAGTGTAACTTGCATAATTTATTTTAAATTAATATAAGTTTCAGAAAACCGAGAACAAAGATATGTAAATTGCTTCTTTTCTTCTGATTGAAAATTGTAAACAACAAGCTTGTCACCCACTAGATATCTACAGAGTAAGATAATCCAATATGTCTGCGCCCAGTATTTGCGTGCCTGGTAAGTTGAGAGACAAGTGTTACATTCAATCGGCGTTAAATTCTATGTTTTACGTTGAGTGACATTCCGTATGTTTTTGAAACAAAATGTTTTACTGCGACATGCATCAGTAGTTGCCATTTCCTACTTTCATAAGTCAGTCTTCCAGTCACAGACACATGTATCAAGTGGGGGGGGGGGGGTATTTTCTGTTTCCCTTTTATTTCTTGGTGCATACACTTGTCCAGGAGGAATCTTAATCTTTATCTCCAATAAATAAATAGCTGATCTAGATCATCTTGAATGGCATAACATTATATCCAGTGTTCATTATCTATCTGCTTGTAACTTGTGCACCAGTTACCTCTGATTTCACACATTTTGGCAATTCATTAATTAAGACTACAAATAATGTATGTTTTTATATAGAGCCTTGTGTTATTCCGCTAGTCACACTACATGTATGCCATCTGCAGTATGAGCCATTGATATGGACCCTTCAGTTCTATTACTTAAAAAGTCTTTCTCTAGATCACAAGTGTTTTGGTTCTTAATTCAGTTTAGCCAGAAGTCTTTGGTGCAGTGCTTTATCAAAACTTCATGAAGTCCTTGTATACAATCTCTAACTTTCCTCCTTGGTCAATAATTCTTGTACAGTCGAGTATGTGTAGGCCTACCTTAAGAAGCTGAAGTGTGTTGGATTGTCCTTTTGTAAATCTGTATTGGATATTACTAAACAAACCTTTCTCAGATTTTTAATCTACTATCTTCTTTCTTACCTGTTTCTCGGTAAGTTTACATGAAATACTGGTGAGACTCACAGACCTGTGGTTTGCCACTGAATTTTTCTCCCCATTTGAAATAACATGCTTATCTGACCCATTTTCCTGCCTTATGGTACAACCCTGCTATCATAGGATTCTTCTTCCTCTTCTTCTTGAGGTTGACCTTTGACATGAAGGTCAAATCATGACTAAAATTATAGTACTTCATGTCCTGACCATAACTGTTTTTAGTATTTTTAGTAATTTACCTAAGTATATATACCCTTTGGCATGAAGGTGTATAACCATGAGACAATGTGTTGCAAACCATCTTGACCTATCTGATCTTGACTTTTAACATCAAGGTCAAATGGTAATTAGAATTAAAGTATTTCCTTGTCCAGCTTGAACATGTAACTTTTTTTGTCTTTCAACCCAAGCTTATACCCTTTCATATATAGGTGTATCACCAAGAGGTAATGTGTCCTATACCATTATGTGCTCCAATTGATCTTGACCTTTGACCTCAAGGTAAAATTACGATGAAAATTATAGCATTTCCTTATCCAGATTGTAACTTTTTTGTCTTTTGATGTAGGCTTTGGCTGTTTGGTATAAAGGTGTATCAGCATGAGGCAGTATGTGAAATGCCATCATGACCTTCATATTACCTTGACCTTTGATTTCAAGATCAAGAAAGCTTGTTCAGTTCATTACTTTGTTGTTTTTGACATAGGCATATGCATTTTGATATATACATGTAGGTGTATGACTACATCTTTACTACATATATGAGGAAGTGTGTTATCTAATGTCATGACCTCATGTGATCTTGACTTTTTACCTCAAGGTCAGATAATGAATATTTCCTGGTCTGGGTTGTAAATTTTTTGTCTTTGCAGGGATTGATATCAATATGTGGGTCCTGTAAAAGATCTCATTACCAATGCAAAATCTAATATTTCCCCTTATTTTTTAGCAAAATTTCCCAGTTACATGTATGTTTACTGTGTCATTCATATTTCACATTAAACAATGAAAATGAAAATTTAGTAAATGTATGTATTGCACTTCAAAGTCTTCAGATAAAAACCATGTTGTCAGTGTAATAAGGAAGGCTAAATGAATCACAAGTTTTGTGCCTTTGTTCTTATGAATCAAATGACCATAGTTACCTTTTTCCTAATTTGGCCCATTACACCATAAAATTTTCCAAGTTGGAAGAGTACAGGACGCTGTCCCAAAAAGAGTCTATTAACCCCTACTTTGACCTACATGTAGACTTGTATCACCATGGGGCAGTGTGTCACATTTCATGTTGACCTTCATGTTACCTTGACCTTTGACTCAAATTCATCTTATACTAAAATAGTATTTCCTTGAATGGGTTGTACCATTTTTGTCTTTTGACTTAAGTTTATGCCTTTTGGTATATACATGTAGGTGCGTAACCATGAGGCAGTCACCTACCACCATGACCTCCATGTGACCTTGACCATTGACCTGAAAAGGTCAAATTGTGTACTATACAAATGGTTGAGATTAAATCCAAAAATTGTATTTTTCCTCATTCTTGTGACAAAAAATGTTAACTTAAGTATATGTGTAAGCTTGTTCTTTGAAGTTCAAATTGTTTACTGTTTTAATCTCAACCATTTGTACAGGAATCAAGTACTCAAGGCCCTTTACCGTTTGTGTTTTTTTAGCCAGATGGACTCGGGGATGGATCTAGGATAGGGAGAAATAGGTCCCAGAGTAGAGGGTACTGCTCTTTAAAAACTTCTCTTCCAGAACCTGAACCGCTACATGAATTTAAAATATAATTGCATCTGAGAGATCTACATCGATGTATGATTCAAATTTGTTATTTTCGTAGAAATTGGAAAATATATTTTTGATGTAATTTTGACGTCTTTTGAGACTTTGTCATTAATTTTTTGTATATTTCTTTGATTTCCTCCCTTTTGATTGATTTTAATGCATTCATTTTATGTGTTTTGTATGTAATGACGTAAAAAATGTTTTTGTTAGAGAATTTTGCTGAAATCTAATTTTTGAATATTTAATGAGTCTTAAAGCCTGCAAGGAAGGAAAGAGGGGTATCTTTGTACAGAGCCTTAAGGGTGAGGTGTACTATGAGGAGACACAATTCAGATGAGCAATGCAGCTCATGGGTAACTTATTTTAATTAAATTTTAGGTCTAATTACTGGATATGCCAGTACAGTAAAACCTGCTATAACGGCCACTTCTATATAAGGATTACCTGTTTATAAGGGCCAGTTTTTTTAAGTCCCTTGAGTGCATACTTCAACTAAATTAAACCCGTGTATAAGGGTCACCTGCACATAAAGGTCAATATTTTGTGGTCCCTTTGGTGGCCCTAATATACAGGTTTCACTGTATTTTTGTTATCATAATGACAGCCTGTATCCCTTTAATTGTATTATAGCAGTTTTAGCAGGTAATCTGATAGTTTGAAATATGTTTCTTTATAAACAGGTCAGCGTATTTGTAGACTGGAAGAGAGCTCAGTATCAGGGACTGGAACTTATCAACGAAATGGTTACATCTACTCTACCCTAGCAGGATACCTGAGTACACAAGAGATAGAAGAAGGAAAGGTTTGTATTTGAATAATGATATATGTGTGATTAAATGTAGCTGAATATTGATATTTGAGCACATGTATATTACAGATGTAAATAAACTTGTAGTGTACATGTATATAACATGTATGACAGAATGAGTATTTTGTTGTTCCTTTCTGGTAGACTTTTACATTACTAATGTGATTTGTGCATTTTATTTCAGATATTGATAGAAGTGAAGACACATGTAGAACAAAATGTGGTACCATCAGTTGATGCCGTCGTCACCACAAGAGTAAGTACGGTACTGTTGATCAAGTCATACATATTACTTTACCAGATCCATAACATGCCAGTTCTGACAGACAAGCTTTTACATCACCACTTTGGATCCATCAAATGTGTCTCTAATTAGACAAGTTGACAACACCACCCTAGATCTGTCATAATGACAACTAAATGCCTACATAACTTACAATCTGTCATTAGCTGACCAGCTATTTGTAACAATCACAATACTTATCTCAAGAAATCTTTATTATCTGATAAAGTTACTTATTTTAAACTTAGCCCTGTCTGATTTTGTATAGTTAACTGGCATGTATAGAAAGGTTTTAATAATCAAACACTGATTATGGCTGTCAATCTGCTAGTTAGGAAAAATAGGGGCCGGATCAATGCTTATTTATACAATGTTTATTTCATATATTTTTCCTAAAAGGTTTTAAATTCTCAAAATGAAAAATTATATGTCATTTATTTCTTTCAATCCACCAATTAAAACAAGGCATATTGTTGGTATCCTTAAAGGCACTTGTTTAAGTGGAGAGGAAACTGTACAATTGTTATGTGCCCCAAACCTGACACCCATTAGATAATTTTTTAGTCTGCCTCCACAAAAGTCAAGAGAGTCAATGTAATATCTCTGGCACCATCGTTATTGTTGTTGTCGTAGGTGTCCATAGACAAGATCATAACCTGGCTTTTATCATTTTAAATGCAAGGGATGGGCTTTGATATTTCACATACAGATTTCTTATGACCAGAGCTTTCATTTGGTACCTATACTTTTGACCTAGTGACTTTGACCTTGGACTTTGAGCTACTTTTCATAAACTTTAACCTTGGTCTTATCTTTTAAGCCATGATGGATAGGACTATGATATTACACATATAGATTTCATTTTGTACCTTGACTTTTGAACTAGTAACCTTCAACTTTGACCTACTTTTCAAAAACATTAACCTGAGCTGAGGAATGAAAATATTTACAATTTTGGTAAGCTTTGTTGTCTTCTGACATCTCTTGTTAGATACTAAAGAAATGTGTAGAATGTATTGTCTGATTCACATAAGATGGTGGGGTGAAGTAACCTTTTGATTATCATATGGATGATTCTACTGACTTTTCAGTTATAAGCAGCACAGGAAAAACATTTTATTCCTTATGGTGACTAGTAGGAATGATTACTCTAGCCAGTGTAATTTTAATGTTATGCTTTAACACCTAAAATTTTAACTTGTCCAGGTTAAAAAAAGGGCTCACAAGATTCCACCCCGCAAGGTTATATGGATTTTATTATACTCATTATTGAAAGGTGGTAGGAATTTAAGGGAGATAACCCTGCCATCTTCAATCATCCTGTATTCTACTAGACATAATTTACTCTGCATTTACTGACTACTGTACTCAGTTTGCCATGCCAGTATTTCTTTTTTTTCTTAAAATTTTATGATGAAATTTTGATATTTCAGTGTCTTTCTTATTTTAAAGTTCGGTTGTAAATTGTGCTGGTATGTCTTATATATTTGAAGGTTTTACATGTCATTTTTTTTTATTAACCTTTGATAATATTAATTTGATTGGGCTTTAAGCTTGATAAACTATGGTATTTCCTGTTTACTTTTCAGGTGACGAATGTAAATCCTCGTTTTTGTAAATGCTTAATTCTAAGTGTAGGGAAAATATCATTACGGGAACCATTTAGGGGAATGATACGGTAAGTATCTATTTTGATCTCCAACTGAATTGATTTTTTCTAATTCTATACAATTGAAAGTTCAAATTTTCCTTCATTTAAAAATTATCAAACAAAAGCAGAATAAGACCTTCAGTTTAGTTTAACTTTTAAGATAGGTTTTTGTCTTTAACATGTATAAAGGTATACTTTCACAGAATTTCCCACAATTCATTTTCCTGTCATAAATAGTTTCTACAGAGACGAGCAAAAAGTATTCAGACTCTATTACTTTTTACAGTATATTTCATATTAAACCACAATTAAAAAAAAATCAATTCTGAAGCCATTTCTTATTGCATTTAAATAGAATTGTCACTGTTAAACAGAGAATGTTCCCAAGTTTCATTTATTTTTTTGAAGAATTTTTGAATGCATTATTTCAAAGATTTGAACTGCGATTAAAGAAAAGACATCACAATTTTACTTACCCATATAGGAAGTTTTCATCACAAAAATTAAACCTTTTGTTTAAATAAATACATTATGAAACTATGTATTTCTTCTTAGTGGTGAAAATCTATTGAAATGCAATAAGAAATGGCTTCACAATTATTTTTAGATTTTTATATTGTTTTAAGTTGATGTGATTTTATTAATTATTTTTACATTATAATGTACAGTCAAAACTCATTACGTCGAGATTGCTTTTACCCAGTTATCTTGAGATCAAGTGCCGGTCTTGGTAATTTTCTTTCTATATCTTACTCGTAAAAGACCTGATAATTCAAGATCGGGAAAAGTCGAAAAACTGCTAATGTCGATGTTAAAACTTTAGAGTACATACAATAAATAACTATTTTCACAAAAATTCCTTTACCGTTAATTTGCTCTCCGATCTTAAAGCTATATGTTTAATAATACTTTCTATAATTCATTTTTAGATTTTCTGTTCTTAAATGTATAATGATAGTATCACTTTGGTGATCTTAAATGGAGCATAAGATGTTCCTGTTAAAGTGTGAGTGATCTTTACTTGCCGATAAAATTATGTGTATTAAATAAATACTCAAATGTAATTCATTCCTTTTAATTTGTTTTGAACATTGTTTGACAAAACACATAGTTTTTGTCGCCATCAGTGTGCACATATCCCGACGATAAGAGATAAATGGTATACATGATGGCCTACAAGTATTCTGGCAACTACCGGTACCAAGATGCTCTTGAGAGGAATCAGGATTTTATTTAGTGACAGACCTTTTAACACAAAGACCCGTTTATCTAAAAAATTTTGCTTGGTCCCAATGAATGCAAGACAATGAAGTTTGACTGTATCTCTTTAAGTGGAAAAATATTCATCGCAGGGTTTTGAAAATTTTAGTGCTGATTTAGACACAAGGGCGAAAAAGCTAGTATAGAATAAATCAAACCATGCTGTATTGCAGATAAATACTGAATTTCATGTTCTGGAAAATCTTCAGTTTTTTACATAATTTTATGTCTATGGGGTTAGCTAAATTTGTATGTTAATTTTCTATACTTCTTTCATTTGTACTAGCAAAGAAGATGTGAGAGCTACTGAAAAAGATAAGGTATAAATCATAGATAAAACAATTCATATACTTTCATTTAAAATAAACTACATGTAATTATATAAAATCTACATCTAATTGAATAAAAATAATATTCTCTGACTAGAAAAGTTTAAGAAATCAAATCTTTGCAAATCATAGTGGACAGGATATTTTATTTCTCTCTAAATGTTACTGCTTTTAATGGTTTGATTGTAAAGCATTTGATACACAAGTTGATGGTCTTGGGTTTGATTCTTGGTTCTGGGGCCTGCCTAAGACTTCATAAAGATAGGGATTTTTCCTTTGCTAATACTCAGCATAAGAAGTGTAAGTCATAAATCTTTCGATTAAGATATAAAACTGAGGTCCTATGTCATTTCTGGCTTGTCGTGTTAAAGACCCTGCTTTACACTGACTTCAATCCATAGCACAATTCTCAGTCTGTGACACCTCACCTATAGCTAGTAACATTTCATATAAGTGAAATATTTTGAGGGGATGTAAAAGCAATCACAAAAACAAACAAAACTGTATATGTTTAACAGTGTTAAACCCTCTCAACCTTGCTGTCCATGATAGACTGGACTAAATCACTAATACAACAGGGAAGGCCCTTCCATTAAGATACACGTACTTGGGGATGAAAGGATGAAAATATATCATGGAATAAGAACATCACCCCTGAAAACAATATATATGCTTAGATTTATTTTGAACCATGATAATTACATCAATTTGTATACAAATTTTGATTTCTAATGTTTCAATTCTCTCAGTGTAAGTGTGGTTAACTATATTTAAGAACCTTATTGATATAAATCATATTTTATTTCTTGGGTTTGAGAAAAATAAATAATGTTGACATGATTGATTTCTTGTTTTACAGGTAGAAATGTACAAATGTTTCCGACCTGGAGATATTGTTGTTGCAAGAGTTGTATCCTTTATAACATTAGTGTTTGATCAGTCTATTTGCAGCAAATGTTCAGTTTATTTTTTGATGTCTAATCTCAGATAATGTTTAGCTAATCACACCAAATGTTAGCTTTGTATTTGATCTGTCCAATCACAGAAAATGTTTACTCTAGTATTTAATCAGTTTAATCACACCAAATGTTAGCTTTGTATTTGATCTGTCTAATCACACCAATTGTTAGCTTAGTATATGATCTGTTTAATCACACCAAATGTTAGCTTTGTATTTGGTCTGTCTAATCACACCAAATGTTAGCTTTGTATTTGATCTGTCTAATCATAGCTAACATTCAGCTTTGTATTTGATCTTTTTAATCACAGCTAATGTTCAGCTTTGTATTTGATCTGTTTAATCACAGCTAACGTTCAGCTTTGTATTTGATCTGTTTAATCACAGCTAATATTCAGCTTTGTATTTGATCTGTCTAATCACAACTAACATTCAATGATCTGATTTTGATCTGTCTGGTTCCAGCTGATGATCAAGCTATTCATCTTGTTCATATGTGATTTGAATCTCGGTTCATTGTTGGCAAGTTATCTAATTACATCTGATGTTTGTTTTTTGTTGGTTGTTTTTTGTTGGTGATGTGTTGAATCACAACAAATGTCCAGCTCAATATTTGTGATTTGTCATTGTCAGTAATGCGTCTAGTCACAGCCGATATTTAATCCATTGTTTGTGATGTATTTAACCAAAGCGAATGTTCATCTCAGTCTGTATGTGATCTGTCAAAGCTGATGTTTGGTTCTTTGGTTGTTATTTGTCTAATCACATCTGATGTTTGGTTCTTTGGTTGTTATTTGTCTGATCACATCTGATGTTTGGTTCTTTGGTTGTTATTTGTCTGATCACATCTGATGTTTGGTTCTTTGGTTGTTATTTGTCTAATCACATCTGATGTTTGGTTCTTTGGTTGTTATTTGTCTAATCACATATGTTTGGTTCTTTGGTTATTATTTGTCTAATCACATCTGATGTTTGGTTCTTTGGTTGTTATTTGTCTAATCACATCTGATGTTTGGTTCTTTGGTTGCTTTTTGACTAATCACATCTGATGTTTGGCTCTTTATTTGTCTAATCACATCTGATGTTTGGTTCTTTGGTTGTTATTTGCCTAATCTCAGCTGATATTTGTTTATTTATTTGTTATTTGGCTTTTTTGTTTGATTGTTCATATTTGTCTAATAATCAGTCTGATATTTTGTTTATTTATTTGTTGATTTGTTTTTATTTGTCTAACTGAGTTCTTTATTTGATTTTTGTTTGGATTGTCTAATTCATGGTTTGTCTAATCACATCTAATGTTTGGTTCTTTATTGGTTAATCACATTGATTTGTCTTTATTTGTCTAATCACATCTGATGTTTGGTTCTAATTTGAGGTTGTTCTATTTGACTAATCACATCTGAGGTTTGGTTTGTCTAATCTTGAGGTTTGGTTCTTTATTTGTCTAATCACATCTGTTTGGTTCTTTGGTTGTTGTCTAATTCTAATGTTTTGTTTGTCTGATCTAATCACTTTGGTTGTAATTTCTAATGTTTGGTTCTTGTCTAATCACATGAGGTTTGGTTCTTTGGTTGTTATTTGTCTGATCACATCTGATGTTTGGTTCTTTATTTGTCTAATCACATCTGATGTTTGGTTCTTTATTTGTCTAATCACATCTAATGTTTGGTTCTTTATTTGTCTAATCACATCTGATGTTTGGTTCTTTGTTTGTTATTTGTCTAATCACAATGTTTGATTCTCCATGGTGTGTCTAATCACAGCTGATGTTTGGTTCTTTTTGGTTTTTTTCTGTTTTTGTTATCTAATCACAATTGATGTTCATTTTACACTTCAATATGACTTTGAGTCTAACAACTCCTTATCCAGAAGTAGATGTCCCTTGGAGATGCTCATTCATATGTACTTAGCACAGCAGAGAATGAATTAGGTGTTGTCATGGCAACAAGTGAAGCAGGTAAGTTACTGAAAGATATGAAATCAAACTCTTACAATTTTTAATTCAAAGTGAAATTTTAAGTTAAACATGTGGCTCAAGATTGGTTTGTTATTGGACATGAGGAAATGAACATGTTCAACATCATTTCCTAAATCACCTTGTTAATGTTCTTTAAATTTGTTTTGTATCATCTCAAGGATGAGGGTAACAAAATTTGTGTATTTCATGACCCCAGGTCAAAGGTCATCTATATAGGACACAACTTGCAGAACCAGTAAGATCATTTTGGCCTCTTGTCAAAAATTGAAATTTTTTATTTTGTCTTTTTATTCTGTCCTTTAAGTAAAAAATTTAGAAATACATTGTACCGTTATTCAAAGAGAATAACTGATGTTTGTTACACCTACAGAATTACCAAAAATAAACAAGTACATGTATATATATATATATATATATATATATATATATATATATATATATATAGAGAGAGAGAGAGAGAGAGAGAGAGAGAGATAGATAGATGAATTCTGTTCTCTACTGTAAACAGTTTAATTTGTTTAAGGATATTTGTAATATCAGGACTATATTCTGCAAGTTTGGCATTGTTTTGTATCAATTTTCTAAGTGTTTGTAAATTGTCCACTTTACTGTTTTAAGATTACTATATTTTTTTCTGCAGGAACTACAATGGAACCCATTAGCTGGTGTAAAATGAAATGTCCGAAAACACTTACAGAAGAATTCCGGAAAGTAGCCAAAGTTCAACCTAAATATATTCAATTTTCAGGAACATAATGGCATCAATAAAGAATAAAATTAATTGATATTTGAATTCTTTTTTTGTTAGAAAATGTAAAACACAGATACCCAGATTAAAGGTGTTCTTTCACTTATAGAGTAAGAGATGACTAACAGCAATGTAAATAGCTAATAGGTTTGTAAGTCAACATTTTTCTGCAGAACTTTTATATGCATCATATAATAAACTTGCAAGGTGTCCTATATAGTAGGCTATAGCTTAACTATCAAATAAATAAAAAGTTACGAATAAAATTTCATGAAATTTTGTATTGGTGAAAGAGCATCTTTGTAGTACAGTAGACTGGCAAGTGCATTATTGCCTCACCGGAGCTAAATCCTCAAATGAGTTTTTATGCTCAAAAGTTGTCTGTTGTCTTTCAGTGATGACAAAAGTTGTCTGTTATCATTGTTGTCAGTATTGAAAACTTTTAACACTTCCGACTTCTTCTCCAGAAACTCTTGGCTAGTTTCAACCAAACTTAGTACAAACCAGCCTTGTATAAGGGGGATTCAAGTCTGTTCAAAGAAAGTACAACAGCTCCTTAATAGAGAAGATAATTTACAAAATGGGTGTCTTAAAATATTTTTCTCAAGAGTAAATTAGCCATATATCATAAAATAATTAGGCCAAAGATTCATTTTATTGTAGGTCACACAAATCTGGGTCAACCCAACACATTTAACAATGACCAAATAAAAAAAAGAAACCCTTGGGCCTTAAAAGTCATCTGAATATCAGTTGAGACAGTTTATATCGTTATTGCACTGGTTTAAAGAAGTACATTTCGAAATTCTTCTAAAAATAGATTTTCACAATGGATGCCAGCAGCAAACACTTCCAATGGGATAAACTGTACTATAATAACACTTTGGTTTCATAGTCTACTGATAAATTCTGTTTTGTTTCATTTAAGTAAGAATTAAACACAATTTGAATATATTTGGACATTCGGAATGCATCAGTAAAAAATGAAAAAAAGTTTGTTGTGCTTTCTGATGTTATTGGATTATGACATCATAATCACACAATTGTTTGATAGGCCATTTAATTGTGACGTTATGGTGGGAAAGTTTGCCTAAAGGTGCCGCATTGGGCATTTGGGAATGGCAAGTTACCAGGATGACCCCTATTTACCAGATTCACAGGTGTAAACACTGTAATGTCCTACCTACCAGAATGACACTTTTAAGGAAATTATTTTCATTTAAAATGTCATAGAATATTTGTTACATTTAATCAGAACCCGATGTAACTAACTTGTCACAATAGTTGCGTTTTGGTGACCATTTTTTATATTTCTGTGGATAAATTCTTTTCATATTCATGATGTTATATAATAATACCTTTAATGTTGTGAAAATACTTTTTGGGGAAAACTAAATTTACCGGTTTTTGTTAATTGTCAATTTTGGGAGAAAATGGTGAAATTTTGTTCAATATAATGACTATATATCTTTATATTCAGAAAAATAAACAGAAATTGACTGGTCTGTTTACACTTTTCAAGGGAATCCTAGATATGTTTTGGTAGATATGCCTCAGTGGGGAATATTCAAAGTAATTTTTTCTCAAAATTGTGTTGATAAATTGTTTTCACATTTTGCATTTCAATAGAGATCAAAAGGAAGTATTAATAGAAAAAATATAAAGAAAATGGAATATGAGAGTCAGGTGTTTAATACCTCCTTAAATCCTTTTGGTAGAACTGGAGTTTTAGTAAATGATTTTTTCAAAATGGGTCTCATGATGGTTCATGTAAATCCTTTCTGCATTTTTAGCTCACCTGAGCAGAAAGGCTCAAGTGAGCTATAGTGATCACCCCATGTCTGTCTATCCTTAAACTTTTCACATTTATACAGACAGTGGTAGACAGATAGCAATAGGTCGCCTAAGCCTTTGGGTCAGCAACCTAAAATTTACAAATAAAAACAAAAACACATGTCAGATTTTGTTAGATAGAATAAGTTTATTGCCATAAGTGTAAAATCAGATAGAAACTAAATCTGTGCAAAAAAGAGCACAAACAGTATAGATCTGGATATGGCAGATAATTATCACAGACAGATGAATGGATGCAAACAAAATAGTCAACTTTCATATTCAAACAATCAATGCCCCAAATCTCATTGATCATACTATTACATTGACCCAAATTATTTGTTTTACATTTGAAACTTCGTAAACTCTGAAGAGTACAAACAATAAAATAACAACAAAAAAAACATCACCATCATGCAAGCCCACAAAATGATGCTTCCAATCTTATGATACATTTATAACATCAAGTTTGTATATCCATAGTAATATTGTGAGCATAGATTCCTTTATGGTAGTGAATTTACATACACATAACAATTAAATGGCTGCTCTATCAACACCTGGATTATCCTGATAATCAGCACTGTAATTACAATAAGTCTGTAAAAAATAGTCGGCTAGCCATGGCTGGTAATCTATTATCAACACATATACCAAAATATTGTGATGACAAGTATCTTAATACGAGTCTATAATAATTTTACAAACAGTTTTATCTATAATCCCCAAATCTGTAAAAAAGCACTAGAAAAATATCTGAGTCCTCATTTCAGACATTTGCAAAAATGCATTGTAACCACCCTTGATTAAATATCACAACCATCTCACATACCCCCCTCTATTCCAATACCAACCCCAAAATAAATTGTTTAAATTTCTGTGCCAAAAAGATGAGGACATTGTTGGACTAAGGATAAAAATCCACTCCTTTTACATGTTGTATAAATCAAATATGAATAATCTAATAAAATGTAATTAATACAACTTGCACCCAAATGATATAAATTTTAACACCATGTAACAAAGTAAACAAATTAAAACGATTTAAATGGACTATACAATATGTAAAATTGATACTACCCAACCATCACCTTGTTTTGTAGATACACTTTATTGTACATGTAACTAACCTACAGAATATTATGTAAACAATTGAAGAATACAAGTAACAGTAGAAAATTTAATGTTTATTTTATATGCTTTAGGCCTTTACCAGGAAAATATTGCCCTTGGTTATTTTCGCCCTTTTGCGACAGAAAACATTCACTCCATCTAAAATTCACCCTAAATTGCCAGTCTTATGGATGAAATGGATGCCCATGCTTCAATTATTTAGCTTGAAAATTTACATTAAATACACCCTCTTATCTTACATGAATTTGATTTTACAGATACACTTAGTATACAAGACTTTAATTTTGCAATGTGCAAGCAGTAATATTGTAAATGTTTATAAACAGAGGCCTATAATTTCCCTGTATGACATGATTTACATATAAAGAGTAAGTTTTTATTCCTATTCTCTGAAGTATTGCAAATAAAGAGTGCGGCTTGCAATGCTGTGCAAACTAAAGAGTGTGATTACTTTGATAGCCACAGTGTTGTTGCATATATCGACAAAGGTTATAAATACTTCATTGGCCTACATGGACAATATTAGTTATTAGGTTTGTTACTGACCATCCATGGGAATATGTCCAATTGATCAAGTTCATAGAAGGCAAAGCGAAACTGAGTCTTCCATGGACTTGATCAACTCGACATATTCTTACGGATGGTCAGTAATAAACCTAATAAATGATTTACTTGTTAAGGAGCATCTTCTCATGTAGGAAATGTCTTCAATTGCCACTGTTCACAGAATAGTATTTCGTATAATCCGCCATTGCCGCCTATTACTTGCAACTGACTGTCCATAGAACCAAAGACAGCAGTCGCTTGACTCTTTATATCCAATCAAATGGCGACATTTCAGTCAGATGCAAAACAAAAGTTTACAAACGCAAACTTTTATACTTATAAGTGTTTGCTAGATATTTGAATTCGCAATCAGGTCCCTGGTTAATATATTATACAAAAGTTAATCTCTCATGAAATAAGAGGGACTTGCAGTAAAAAATGAAGAAAAAAAGCAGCACTTTCATAAGGAGACATGTATCTGAGCCCCATATGTCACCCATTTGTCAAAAGGAAATTTACATAAGCATGCCTATATTTATCTAAAAATATCATTTTATTTCTATATGAACACAGAATTGTGTCCCTACCACCATAATATATATATATATATATTTGTATGTATGTGTGTGTGTGTGTGTAAGCTTCCTTAGAGACACAACATTTCATTGGTTGAGCATTTATTGTAGTTCAAGTATTGACTATCTAGAGGTAATACACTGAAGACCTTTAGACTCTTCAGATCAGCCAATTCAATTATGATTTTCTCTCTCTCCCAAGAAATACAACCTGTCTTGAGAGACCATTTTTTTATTTCTTGGCAGATAGGATGGTCTCAAAAGTCGGGTTTCACTATATACCAAAGGTCTATAGAGTACAGTTTTATATAGCAGTCTGTTGAAGAACACAATTATATTATAACTCATCAACCCGTGTAAAACAATGTGTATGTAGGAGTAAGTGACAAACCATGTGCCTGCATCCCTGATAAGCACATACAGCTACAGGACAATAAAGCTCATACAGTTACAGGGAAATAAAGCTCATACAGTTACAGGATAATAAAGCTCATACAGTTACAGGACAATAAAGCTCATACAGGTACAGGGAAATAAAGCTCATACAGTTACAGGACAATAAAGCTCATACAGTTACAGGACAATAAAGCTCATACAGTTACAGGGAAATAAAGCTCATACAGTTACAGGGAAATAAAGCTCATACAAGTTTATGAATGTTATGCTCATACAAAAGTAAAACAAGAAATGACCAAGTCACAATAATGTTTCTTTTTAGTCATTGTGTACATATTCATGTGCAAATTTTGGCTCATTTGCCTTTGAACAAATATTGCTAAAATTAAATATGTGCCAAGATATCTCCTTTTACAAGTGTTGACTTCAAATTCTAGTTACAACTACAAAACTGACATTTTATTTTATTACTGCCACATGTTTTATATTGCTATCTACAAAAAAGTCATTTGGCATTAAGGTACTTTGACATATATAACTTGCTATAAATAGAACTAGACATTGGAAAAGATTGGCACTAATGATTTTTCTGTTGCTGATAATTACGTTCTCCATTACAGCAAAATTGATTTAGCATTATAAGAAATTATATCTGTTAATTGTTGTTATTTACATAACTATTAGTTCTAGTTTAAAATATATAAGAATACATTCTAAAATAATACTTCTGGCAAACCTTAGATGCTTGGCTCGTGAGATTCAATTAAACAAAATACTAAAGGTAAATTGAAATTCTAAAAACACACCAAAGTCGATATATTTCAAATACATATAAGTTTATATATGATTGTGGATGGCATTCCCCTGAGGCCATACCAAGATTTTTCTATGTTAAGCGTCTGTGTGCCTTTGGTTTAATACATCATATTTGTAAAAAAAAAACCACTCACAATTAATAATCTTGGAATGTATGTTCCTTACAGCACATGAAATGAAAGTGTTTTACTTTTGCAGTTGGTTTGATGTAGACATATTTTTCAGAAAAAATAAAGCTAATATAAATCTACCATAAAATATTTCAAGTAGTTTAGCACACTCAGGGTACTGCAACATATTCTGATTAAACTTAACTCCATAATCTGATGCCATTTATTTCTTTTACATTATCTCAGTTGTAATTGAGGATGCTTGTGTTTTTCAGGTTGTGTGTGTGTTTTCTAAATACATAGTTAGGTTTTTGAATTCAGGGTGGACACTTAACATAGAAAAAACTTGGAATGGCCTGATATACATTTTTGAAATCATAGAATAAAAATTAACTCACCAACCCCTGAAAAACAATGGATGCTTCTGAAAATCAATGACTTAGACCACTCCAAATGTGTCTTTAGGTGTGACTTTGTTAATATAAGAGATACGATATGACTAAATTCTTATGTTTTAGACAAATAGGAATGTGTTTATGATTTTACAAGACAAGGGAAATTATTTGCTTTTTTATTACTTGTATATCTTGTACTTTGTGACAAACTAGCCAAAATCCTGTGTATGAGAAAATTTGGTACTTAACAAAAAATTAAAAAAAACAAACTTGTAGCATTTACAAAAGCCAAAGCAAGGTTCTATTTTATGGCACATTGTACACAAACATATACATACATATGTGTGTGTGTGTGTGTGTGTGTGTGTATGTATGTGTGTGTGTGCACACATGAGTGTGCATGTGTGTAGGTGTGTTGAAAGGGGCATTAAACACCACAACACAATTAAACACTATTCTAATACATGTATAATCTTTTAGAGAGGACAAAAATGGTTTATTTCCAGATTGTCAATGGATTTTAAAATATTGCTTTTTTTACAAAAATTCTTTCTCCACTGAACAGGTCTAAAGTCGAGGTGTCAAATGTTTTATAAAATCTAGATATGTTAGGCTAGAGCAGCAAATTGTAAATTTAGAAAACATTTGAAATGAAATATGCTACAGGTGTTTTGAATGACTGTACAATCTTTGACATCTTAAACATTGGATTTTGTACTTTACACAACATTTTACAAAACAATACAGAAAAAATGTGATAGCTGCTACAACTTCATCAAGCAACTTGAATATTCTGATCACTACAAAGCTCTGAGTATTTCACTAATGCTTTACAACTTTTGCACATTCTTGGGAAATAATTGATTTGAACAAACGAAATATATCCATGTAGAGAATAAAGGTAGATAAGTTCTTTACTAATTTGCGAAGAAAAACTCTAGATTGCACTGAAGTTCAGTAATTTCCTAACACAGTGTGTACATATGTGTCTATGCAAATAAAGTACCAACAATGAATATTATCATATACAATATACAGTATACAGCTCTGTATATGTAATAAGATATACCCAATAATTTATCCGCTAATCATCTCCTGGTCATCAAAATATCTCACTGAAAGTAAAGGGGCATTAGCTGAGTTTACCAAAAAATAAAATAATAGTTTGATCTTTTCTACTTTCACTACATGTACTTGATGTACAATAACAAATAAGAGCTATACACTGGCAATAGGAATCTTATAATCCTATATATTTTGTGAAAATAAGGTCAGGTCCAGTGTGGAGACCATTTACAAATAGTAAGGTTGATTTGATCAATTGCAATTGAAGAAAGTGTTTCTCAAGCAATTTTCACAAAAAATAACGGAATTAAAGAAGTTTTGTGTCTATGTACACAGTGTATCTTTTGGATAAAAAAAACAGCAAATACCCCTTTAAAGTGAGGTATTACATTATAATTAGCAGGAGACTCTGTGTAACTTAACTCTAAAAGTATTAGGTGTCATAGACCATGTAGACTGCATCTACCAACTTTAAACATTTTAATTGAAAAAATAAAATATACCAATTTTAGTTAACTTATCAAAATAAATTCTTTAAATAAAAATCACATCTGTCAGCCCTGAATGTTGATGCATGTATACAAAACCAATATTGCTGTCAATAATTTCATTTGCAATTGACATAACTGTCAACACATGTATTTACAATTGGTGTTTTAAAAATATTTGTTGAGTTGTATTAATTCTAAATACATTTGTTGACAGTCATCAGTTGTAAAAAGATTTGTTGACAGTTATGTCAATACATCAATACACCAAATGCATAACACAAGTGTGTATTTCTAGTAAATGATGAACATTTAAAAATAGCATCTCTCAATTTAAGATAACTTTCATACTAAGCATACTTAAGTATCTCTCATAAACAGACTCAAGTTTTTTTTTTGAATATTACCTCTTACACAAAATGGAATGTAATCCAAATGACTATAAAAAAAGAACAAGTGCAGGTGTATCATTATAATTATCTCCCCTTGTGACACGAATGGACAGATCACACAGCACAACAGTATCTACACATATATGTAAACAGATACTGAGATAGACATTCTGAAATTCTATATATATGAACAAAAATTGAAACAATTCTTAGTTTTCAACAAATTGTATTTACTCTTCCAATCTCATCAATATACACAGGTCGCAAAAGATAATCAGACTGACCTCTATCATAAAGTGACACTCTATCAATGAAGTCCTGAAAACTTTTCTTTGTATCAACAAGTACCTGTTCTACATTTTCCTTTGCTTTTTCAACAAATGTAATTTGTAATTCAAGTCTGTCAATTACATCAAGTTTTGCTTTTATTTCTTCCTTTAATTTTTGAACCATTATTTTATTCTTGGACTTCAGTTCTTCAAGCTGCTCTGCTGCCATTTTTTTCTGGACTACCTCCATATCGTCAACAGCAACTTTCCGCTCTTTATTTTTTCTTTCTTCTAAAATCTTTAATTCTTTTTGTTTTTCTTCTTCTGCTAGTTTTATAGCAGAATCAAATTTTTCCTTGTTTATTCTGAAAAAAAACACTTGAAATTCAGAATTTAAAAATTTTGATATGACCACCATAAATCTTAAATGTCCTAATTGTATGTAATTGATAACAAATACACAACAATCAATGTCATATACTGTAATGGTTTGATATGAAACAAAGTGGGAAACTGAAAATATTGTTTGTTTCTGTACATGAGCACTGAGATGACTGTAAAATGAACATATGGGTAAGTGAAATATGATGAATGATAGTAACACGTCATGACAGTCAACCAAATATACCAGTAAATGACATGATAATGTTGAATTACTAACATGTCATGACAATTAACTGACAATACTGGTAAAGGACATGATTATGTTGAATTACTAACATGTCATGAATCAACTGAATATATGGGTAAGTGACATGATTATGTTGAATTACACATGTCATAACAGTCAACTTTACAAAGCAGTAAGTGACATGATTATGTCATGACATTCAACCCAACATATCAGTATGTGACATGATTATGTCAATTTACATCAGAACAGTCAACATTAAATACCAGTTAGTAACATGTTGAATGACACTTTGAGTTACACATTCTTGATAGTCAACCCAATATACCAGTTACTGAATTAAGTTGAACAACAATTACAGATTTCATGACAGTAATTGAAATATGTTGAATGACAATTACACTTTTCATGACAGTAACTGAAATGTTAAATGACAGGTATCTTGACAGTAACTGAAATATGTTGAATGACAGTTACACATTTCATAACAGTAACTGAAATATGTTGAATGATAATTACACACAAATAGACACAGAAACACATGAAATCTGTTTCACAATAATTAGAGATGCTAGTGGCTTACTGGAAAAATTCCTGAAATTACTAACTGAGCCAATATAGTCTGGGGGCTGCCTAGGCCCCCGGAAGCTCTGCAAGTAAAGATGCTCCAAGAATGATTCTGGCATACTTTCTGATGTTTGACTACAATAAAGGACTTAGAAAATAATGACTGTTTTGTGCTTTTTTCAATATAAATTTCATATTCATTTGAAGCAAAGTGAAAACCAACCATTATGTAATATATATTGAAGGCTTGCTCTGCTTAGGGAAAAGGTGTACATATAAAATGATTTGATCATTGCACACAATACATAAACACTGCCCCTTTAAATCAAATATATACCGACATAATTTGACATGTCATGAAGATACCCATTCCATCCCTTTCCTCCAGCAACTTGTTCTTAATCCCTGGCCTTGGTCAATCATTTTTATATTAGTGGATCAATCTAAAACACTCATGTTAGATTTTCAAATTTTGCTCTGACACCATGCATGCCATGTGCTTTAAACTGTCAACCTCGCTTTAGCAATGAGTCAAAGGAACATTGATGCTGATTAGTCAATTCAGTTACAATCAACAAATGAATAAACAGATAGCAAGTCGTCCGATGAACCAGAAATGTATCTCAGTGGTCTGCCTAATTACCGAAAAGAACCAGAGAAATTAGGTTATACTAAATAACATAGCCTGGGTTCCTGGCCCAATCTTACTTGATCGATATAATGACAGCGTTAGCGTCTGTGAGCCAGGATCCTAGGCTATAGATAACAGAAAGGTAACCAACTCCAGAATTTGGTTATACTCAATAACGGAATAGTAATCAAATCCGGAATGTATGGGGATGGGAATTAAAAGTCCAGAATTCCAGAAAAATCCAGAAAACTAGCATCTCTAAATGATTCAGACATACATTTTTACACAAGAATATAATATGTCTTGCTACAGTATGTTAAAAGCTGGGAAGAATATTACATACACGTAAATGTATGCAGTTGTTTATACTGCCAGAACATATATTATATTTTTCCTACCAGAGGCACCCAAGATTCATTACTGCAATTAAAATCAGACTGGTAATAAAATCACTATATGACAAGACCAGGCCTGACAAACACCATAATGCTTAAAAGAATTTACTTAAAGCATTATGAGCTGTCATTTATGTAATTCTTTATCTTGTATATATAAGAAAGAGATCAACTGAACCAAATTACCAATGCATGTGTACAATTAGTAAAAACTTGCTGAAAGTAAGCATAACAACCATAATTTTGAATCTGCCATCACAATGACAACTGCAAATTAACTTTCGATAATTTCTTCAAAGATTACTGAATGTCAAGGATGCATGTGCGAATTGCAGTGAAAAAAAAAAAAAAATTGTTTTTAAGCTGGAATTTGACATGAGTGCTTGTATCTATTTCAAATTCTTGCCAAAATAATAGATTATGTATACTATAGTATATGATTAGGTCTGTAAAATACTGTACATATTGTAATACAGTATTCATTTCATGCTGAAAAACTGTCATGATAAATATAGGTAATTTCATCAAAAGAAATATTGAATTGAAATGGTTTAGAGTTGGTTTGACAATTCCCCCAAAAATACCTTGGATGTCAGCTTATAATCCCTTTAAGTTGGAGAAGGTTCTTACATCATCCAATCCGGGCCCCGCACCATAAAATTTGAGAATTTACTCAAGTCTGAGAATATTCTCAAACAAATCTGCCAATCAGATTTCAGGATTTGCCACACTTGAGTAAAATTTCAAGACTTAAGTAATTCTAAAGTTTTATGGTGCTGGGCCCAGGTTTCAGGATTTGCCCAAGATAAGTAAAATTCTCAGACTTGAGTGATTCTTAAATTTTGTTGGATTTTTTATTTTGATTAGTGTTTTACGCCACATTCAATACTTTTCCAGTTATATGGTGGCAGCCAGCTTTTAATGGTGGAGCAGAGAACCTAGTTGTAATGTACCCAGGAAGAGACCACTGGCCTTCCACAAGTAAACTGGCAAACTTTCTCACAAAAATCAATTTCTAGCAGGGCTTGAACTTGGGCTGACCAGATGTGAGACACTTTATGGTTTAAAGGGCAATGCTCTTACCACTAAACCCTGTTGTGTTGGAGCGTGAGTAACAAGGGTTGTCGATTTTGTCTGACAAGTTATTAATTTTGCATTTTCTAACTCATTCACCCCTAAAGAAACATTTGGACTGGCCTAAGTCATTGATTTATAGAAGGGTTCATTGTTTCTCAGGGGTTGATAAGCTAACTAATAGTGTAAAATGACAAGACGACAATTTGAAAAAAGGCAGACTGACTTGGCAATTTTTGCTGCTTCATCAGCTGCTATTTTCTTTTCCTCCTTTCTAGCTTTCTCCACAGCAACCAGGAGCTCAGCATGACCACGCTCCTCTGCTTTCCGGACTGCCTCTTTAAGACGACCTTCACCTTCTGCCCGTTCCTGTTTGACTTGTTCTATTGCAAGCTTTTGCATTGCCATCTCGACTCTTAAAGCTTCCTCCTGAAGTACAGTATATATGTCAATATAATAGGACATAGAAATATCACGTTGCTGAAAGAGCTAAACTGAAAAACAAGGGGCCTTAAAGAGCTATCCTGACAAATTTGTTAAACTAATGCAACTATGCAGAAGTTGAAAATGTCAGAACTTTTTATGAAAAACTGATATGTTCTGTTTACTTGGATACCTATGAAATAGTTCATGCCAAATTTGGTTTGGTTTTAACCATTGATTTTTAAGAAGTCGAAAATGTCTAAAAGTTTATGAAAAACTAATATTTTTGGTTTCTTTGGTGCCTGTGACCTTGATCTTAGACCTTGAAACTTTTTCACAATGATCTTTAGATAATTCCTTACAACTTTGTAACATATCTTTTTATACAAAAGGGCAATCAGTTTTTAACAACAACAAACCATTTGTATACTACAATACCGTATGTCATTTGAAGGGCTCCATAATCACTCAGAAAACTGATCATTTAGGAGAAAAATATTTTCAAAGATGTACCAAGTTTGGACCTTTTTTTTTTACCCTTTCCCAGGACCAAACTCCCAGCCATATTAGGATGAAATCTGTCCAGTGTTTTGGAGAAGAAATCATATTAACCCTTTAAAGTTAATGGACAGATGATGATGGACGACAGGCATTGGGCCATATCAATAGCTCATTTGACTCTTTAGTCTAAAATCACATGATGACCATTGATAAGTTCTTACCATTATGTGAAATTTTCATTAAAAGACATCAATTGCAAAACTCAAATACGACAGGTTTATCATCATCTCAAACAGCATCAACCATTTTATCATTTTTGGCACAAAAAAATTATTTAGAGAAAAAATGAAAATCTGTCAGCTATTGATATACAAAAATTTAAACTTCCAAAAACTTACAACATCAAAGGTTTATTTATACATCATCATTTATCATTTTTATTGCACTTTGTACATTGCAGGTATCAGAATATAAAACCTTATTTTCTTTTACCTATCAATGCAATATTATCAGGATAATGGCTATTTTCAGTCAAAGTGTAGATTTATACTATAGGACACATTTAAAAATAAAGGGATTTGATAGGAAATGTAGGGCTGCTTGCCCCTACATAACAACCTGTCAGAGGACACATGTGACACTGTATACGTATTACATACTTGTGATAAAAAGTTTCCATCATGAACACAAACGTGCAAGTACACAATGACATATACCTTTATGTGAATATCTATGACTACTGATAAAAGAAGAAAACGGGTCAAGTACCTATATGAAACATCTGCTATATGTCATGTAGAAACTGATAAACAAAGTTACCTAGTCTGTTATAACTGTACTATACCAACAATTTATACAATGGGCAAAATTGTCATTTTTCTTGTCCATACATGTATTTACAAGTGTCCCTGCTCTCTGGGAAGATTTCAATGCATTAAGATATACATGTATACATTTTCAGCAAAATTCGTAAAACATACTTAAATTTGGGGGGAAATATGAGTGCAGTAAATTCCACCAAAATAAGGTTATGTAACATTTACAAACAAGAAGCAGCTAATAGTGACATGGCCAAAATGCAAAGCATTCTGATTCATAAAAGAACTGAAGGAAATACCAAAACCAAATTGTTGACACAGGCAGACAGACATCAATTCATGGACTTGTATTTCCTTTGTAACCCGGTCAACAAATTGCTTTTGAGATTTCAGTGCTTGTATATTCTAGTTTTAATAGTACTTGGCCTCATAAAGGGGAGAATGGTTTCTCAATAATTCAAGACAATCTTAGAAAGACTTACAAAATATAAATGGTTTGTTCATTTTCTCAGCAATTCAAAACAATCTTAGGAAGTCTCACAGAATTTCACTTGTTTGTCTATTTTATCAACAACTCAAGACAATCTTAGAAACCTTTTATAAAATCTCACTGGTTTGTTTATTATCCAACAATTTAAATGGACAATTATTAGAAAGTCTCACAGAATATCACTGGTTTGTTTATTTTATCAACAACTCAAGACAATCTTAGAAAGCCTCAGATGTGTTTTTGAAATACAAATTCCCTCTGTCCCAGTAAATTTGTATGCTGGCAAATAATATGTATGCTTTAAATATTGCAATGTCATACATTTTGACCCTACCCCACCCCCAGGGGCATGTGATGTCAGTGAAGTGTGAGCAACCATTTGATGAACTTACAGTCAAAGTTTGGTTACTGTATCATGATCCAAACTTGAAATATTGCACTTTATATGTAAGCGGGATGGAATTACGAACAGACAAAAAGACAGACGGATGATCCAAACACTAGATGCCCCCAACAGACCTTTCAGGCCAGGGCATAAAAAAGGTTTGTGAAGCACCTGAACTGAAATTTAAATCAAGAAAACTGTTACAACTTGTACGAATGTTGAAGTCTACCTGTATTTTAACTATTTTGAAAGTGAGAAGTAGAATCTACATTGTATATACATATTTGTAATGTCATGTGGTAGAAAGCCCAACACTGCATGAATTCAAACTGATAAACTATATTGTTTACAATGTATGTACAGCATCAATGAAGTGTGTCCTGATGTCTGTGTACAAGGATTAAGCATATAACTGTCATGCTGATGAGTAATTCTTATAGAACTTAAAGCTATATCCTTAATACACAAACTTTCATACACAGATTTGCCTTCAGTATGGTCAGTTTAATCCCTAAAATCCTGAGAAATTTAAGTAAAATTTAATTCAAATGAAAGATATAACCACACAGGAAATATGTTTATTCTATATTACAAAATTTGTGGAAATTGTATTGTAATGGAATGAAAATAACACACTTTATTTGACAAGATAAAATTACAGTTACAAATTGTAACAGTTCATGACCTCTGACCTATTCATAAAGCTGTATGAAATGAACTAGATCAATGGCTATGTCCAACTTTCAACATTTTATGTACATATTTCATAAACAATTTTTGATAACTCAGTTCACATTGAAACTTTATTGCACATCTTGTCTCCAATGTTTCAAACATGTTGATCATGTTGTCAACAAGATTTAGTAGGTAGAACCTGTACATAGTTAAAGAAGGCAAACTATTTTCATATACATTGTAAGTATTACAACACATGAATCATTAAACTATTTCTGCATTTAAAGGTAAAATAACAAAAATACTGTAATCGGTACATAGTGCATCTGTCATGAATACATTGTTAAAGGGTTTCCGTTTAATGGAATAATGAGTTAAGAAATATCAAGATGGTGGACTTTCAAGACCTTTGAACTACTATTGAGTAATAGTTACTACACTTTTGTGTGAAGGTTGAAAACATTTTGTGCTGTTCAAGATATGCTGTGGACAAAAATATTTTACAAACTGCTATGGTGACTTTGACCTTTGTGTTATTGGCCGGACAAGTGGAAGGATAGAGGGATGGACATTGCAATCCAAATTCCAGTGCATTTGTTTACCATTCATTCACAAATATTTGAACACTCAATTCAATTTTCTCACATTTATTAGATTCCAATTATTATTTTTTTTTATCATAATACATTTCAGTATACAGAAAAATACCATTAATTTTATGTTTTTAAAATTTGTTTCATTTTAGAATTATTACAAACAGGGATGAAAAAGAGCTAGCAATACCGACTAGGTTATTTCCTGGTCAAATAGACATTTGTTTTATTCACATTTTATTTCTCAGATAATGCAATCTAACAGTTGTGCTGTTCTCCACTTTAAATTTTGCTTCTATTAAGCCTGGCACTTTATTAATCAATTTAAACTTTGGACCTTGTTTTTCTGACATTGCTTCGATGTCAACAAATATATGAACATGCGCCATAAAGGTTCTCCAAGTGTTCGACCTAAAGGTCACTTGCATATGTCAATTGTGTCAGAGAATTGCTTCCTATCAAGGAAGTAATTATATTGTGCCTGAAAAGCTAAGTTTACAAGTTTAAATCAAAACAGAGGCAGGAATTTTGTGTTCAGTCATATTTTTAATTGTGTAAAAGTGGTTTGGTATTTATTAGACAATTTCAAAAAAATTGCCATCACTGACAGATTATATTACTCTAACAGGACTATGACATTATTTTCAGAAATACAGAGAAACTTGCATGTAATGACTTCCTAAGGGACACAAAAATGGTCTTTATTTAGAGGTTGATTTGCACACAAATGGTACTATTGGGGACAGCAAAAAATTGTCTTTGTGAACAGGTGGTCTTTATACACAGGTGGTTGCTAAATTAGGTTTTACTGTTCTTGATAATTTTTACACATCAGTCATTATTCACAAGAATACAGAAACGTTTATATACCTTATGACCCATTTAATATTGCTAAATAATCTATTTGTTATCAACTTATAATCTATATCATACTGCTTGCCTTCCTACACATTAAAATCATAATCTAAGAGTCTCAGGTGACCAAACAGTCTAGACTTTGATCTATGTGTTGTATTTATACATACAAACACACACTAGCTGACCATCATTATCAAATCCATGTTCTTGCTATTGAAATGTCATGTAAATGATGTTGACTGATGAACATATGAGAATCTGACACTTGGCTGTCCATATTTCCCAATATGATCGTTAGTGCCACTCCTGGATACCTCTTTCAACAAGGACACTGGATAGTACTGTACGATGTGAAAAGTTGCTATCACCTAGTTGCTGGGTAAGTGTCATTAGCTCCTAGTTGCTGGGTAAGTGTCATTAGCTCCTAATTGATGGGTAAGTGTCATTAGCTTAAAGTTCTCAAATAAAGGCTGGAAAGTATCTATTTAGAAATTCTACCTCATATTTGATTTCCCATTTTCATGCTTTTTGATATTCCCCTTGTTAACTTCCAGCTATGATTTTTAAGGTTTTAATCTTGTTACAATGTACTCTAAACTGGGAAACTTTCTCCTTTTTCTAACAGATCAATTTCCTCTCATAAAAAAACTGCCCCTGAATTATATGTCTTGTGGGTGAAATGTATGTTTATGTTTCGATGGTTAACCTTGAATTTTGTCCTTCATTTTAAATTCACCTTCTCATGTAAGAGGGCAAAAATGTAACCAGTAGAGACATGAACTGGCAAAGTGTCTTGCTGATAAAGCAGGTGTAAAAATATGACTGGGAAAGTATATACATGTATACTGGGTTTATATATATATATATTTGTTTTTTATGCATGAATATGATATCTTGTGTAATATTTCATCAAACTGATACATATTCAAATACAATGATCTGTGTTATTTCACTGTGTTTTACTGTTTATGCAACAATTCTGCCCAAAATAGGACAGAATAAAATCCCTTCAATTACGATGCTGTTGAAAAATACCTATTACATGTATGTAAAACAGAATAATTTGTTCAAGATTGTATCCAAGAATACCCTACATTTTTTTTATTTCTATTTTACATACATGTATATATTTATTATCACGAGGTCACAATGGCCATTTTCCAACCTGTTTGTCATGCATAACATTAGCAGTTAGCATGTCCTATTATTTGTCTTGTGTATGAGCTTGGGGATATTATTGTGACATAAAAAGTATGAGTTCACAATTCTGAAATCACTTATCAAAATTCACACAACTATCTAGATAGAGTATATATACTTGTGTATTTTGCACACTGAAAAACATACGGTAAAATCCACAAATAAAGAAGTAAAAATGCAGATCAACTATCATTACAATCAAAGGGTTAAAAACATTATCTTTATAGTTAAAACACATCTTTACAAATATGCATAAACATTAAGTAATTAACGATTACAAAGCTTTTCCATACATCAATATGCCTATATGTCTATATTTTGCATCCCCCAGATGTCCTGACCTTAATCATTCTTCCAAACCAAAGCGATGAAAAATTCAAAATTTAAAAAAAACAAGGCCATTTTTGTAAAAGATACAGAACTTATCCAGCATCTGAAGCTTAAGCATGTGCTTAGAATCATTAGACATATATGCCATGCAAGTTTTGTTGATATATGAGCAGTAACATGAGTTGTCAGAAGACAACAAAACTCGCCAAAATGGGTGTAAATTTTCAAAATAGATATCTGACCCACAGCTGTTAGGTTTTAAGGTCAAAGGACTGGAAAAAGTTTTATTCCTTCAGCTCAGGTTAAAAATTTTGAAAAGTAGGTCAAAGTCCAAGATCACTGTCACTAGGTCAAAAATCAAGGTACCAAATGAAAGCTCTAGTCATAAGAAATCTATATGTGAAATATCAAAGCCCTATCCCTCATGGTTTAAAAGATACAGCCAAGGTTATAGTTTTTGAAAAGTACATGTAGGTCAAAGTCACTAGGTCTAAAGTCAAGGTACCAAATGAAAGATCTGGTCAGAAGAAATCTATATGCGAAATATCAAAGCCCTATCCCTCATAGTTTAAAAGTTGTAGCCAAGGTTAAAGTTTTTGAAAAGTAAATCAAAGTCAAAAGTCACTAGGTCAAAAATCAAGGTACCAAATGAGAGCTCTTGTCATAAGGAATCTATATACATGTATGAAATATCAGAGCCCTGCCCTTGCGGTTAAAAAGTTATAGGCCAGCTGGGTTAAAGTTTTGTCTACGGATGCCGACGACAACAACAAAGATGATGTCGGGGGTGTGACATTAGCTCTCCAGACTTTAGAGCAGGCTCAACATTAATATTTGTTAGATCGTCAGTGTCCACTTGAAAATCAGATTAGATATGTCGATCTTTCTTAGCACTAAAGTGCTGCTTGCATAAACATACTATTACTCTGTCCCAAGGAACATTTGTGTGTAAGAGGCATTTCCCAATATTTTAGGCATATGTGTTGAGTGACCTTGACCTTTCAGAAATTAACTTGAGACACCTTTGTCCAAAAGTCTCTGTATCAAGAAACATTTGTGTAAAATATTAACAAATTCTGATGAATGGTGTAAAAGATATAAGGTAATTTTTAATATTTATGGGATATGTGCTGGGTGACCTTGACCTTTCAGAAATTACCTTGAATGACCACTGTCCAAAAAGTCCCTGTCCCAAAGAACGTTTGTGTGAAATATGATCAAATTCTGATGAACAGTTTAAGATATAAGAGCTTGGATGGACGGAGACACAACATCATGTCTATATGCTCCCATAAAAATTTTATCATGGAGCATATAAAAGTATTAACTTGATCACAAGGCTGACAAGCAAAATTATCAATATTTTGTTAAGTGATGGGTATTACATCCTGAAAGTTATCTGAATCAATGGGCCAACTCGTACTATGGTGATCAAATGTGGAACACCAGAACGGAAACACATGGATGAACCAACTAAAATCTTTCAGTTCTATAGACCTGAAAATATAATGCTCTGAATATTTTTTTTAAAAACATTTCTGGCATTCTACATGACACAAGTTACAAGTGTACCTTAAAAACTGAATCTGATTGTCAAAGAGGATAATAAATACCTTTAAGGCCTTTTCGTGAAGCCTTTGCAATTTTTTCAGTGCCTTCTCTTGTTCAATAGCTGCCTCATCCCTGGCCTTTTGTAATGCTATAGCTTTTATCTGTTCTGCTTCAGCCCATACTGCTTGCTCTGCCTGGCGTATAGCTTTTTGTTTCTCAAGATCATCTTTCTCCAAGGACTTTTGGTGTAAATCATGACCAATACCTGTAAATGATAATATGAAACTGATTTTATATTTTAAATTAAAGTCAACAGATCAAAAAAAAAAAAAATATCAATTCATAGAAAGATTAATTTCAAAGGAAAAAATATTTGCAATGCAAGATTTTCACTTTCTGTAAGTTTACTTATTTTCAATGTTCTGTTATTAAACAACAACTACATATAAGGTATCTGGTAATTCTGTAGCCCTCAAAATTTTCACCTCTGGTTATTTTCATTCTTTCTGTGCAGAAATTATTTTCACCCAAAATTTCTCTTCCATTTCAAATTAAACAGGAGCAAAACTTGTCAGGTATAAAAAAAACATGCCGCTTACATTCATATTTTTTCCAACAGGAAATGTGAAAATTTCAATGATTTCTGAATCTTACTTCAGCTTAGGAGGTTAGTTTTAATGGTTTAATAAGTTTTCTTGTAGAATTTTACATTGCATAATATAAATCTACATGTAGATCCGTGTAAATCTATTTAGGTTTTTATTTTTAATTTTATCAATATTTTCAAAATTGTAAAGCTATTTTGTAACTTATTATAGCTTAATGATATATAGTGGACAGATTTCTCATTAAAAGTTTTTATTACATCTGTAATGTAAATCTTTCACTTAATATAGTACAGTTTTGTAAGGTATGGAATATTCACTTTCTGACCGGTAAGGCGATTTACCGAAACAGACTTGAATTACTGAAACAAAGTCGAAACACACCTAATATTATTACTAGAGCAAGATACAAATGTTGTAATATACATGTATATGTTGTTGAATATGTTAAAATTGTAATTTGTAACCTGATTTATGTATAATCATGGATTAATTCCGAATCAACTTCCAAAACAAGACTGAAACACACTACATTTATCAAAACAGACAGAAATAAGACTGAAACACACCACAATGACCGCAGCATACCTGTCAACCTCTAAAAGTGAAAAAGCTGGTCATGACCTGCATTGAGTGAAAAAAAATAATCCCTGGTCATAACGCAAATGACTTTTTTTTCGGGCTTAATCAAGTAATAAAAACATATTTACATATAATTATATCTAAAAAAATATTAAATAAAAAAAATTAAATACAATTTATCAAATGGATCTACAATTTTGATCAAATTAAAGACCTGATATGTAAATTCAATAATGGCTCTGAATTGTTAATTTTATATTATTACTTATGATAATGATTATAGATGAATCTATTTTAAGGAAATACATGTATAAAAAAATTAAGATCAAATATCTTTCATCATTCAGGTTTTGTGTTGCCCTTATCATTTACTTGTATATATATCTAATATTGATATTGCAGAATCGTTTTTGTTGTCAAACCTTTTCAGTGGAATTAATTAATTTATTATAAATTATTTTTTGCTTTTGTCCAATTTACTGATATCAGTTCGAGAATTAGAATAATATTTAGGTAAAATTTATCTTTCATTGATCAGGTTTGGTGTTGCCCTAGTATTTTACAGCACAATCTTCCTTGAAGTTAAGTTTTCAGTGGAAATTAATCAATATACTGTAAATATTTTTTGCATTTGTTCTATTAAAATTCATATCAATTCCAGAAATTACTGTTATGTAACTCATTTGCCTCTTTAAGAATTTTTTACTGTCCGTGGTACTTCACGGGAACATCAAGTCATTCACAACACATCAAAGAAACCAATCAAATAACGATAAGGAGTAATGACCAGGCTCAGACTGGATACAAAATTTTTTAAAAACTATGGGATGACAATCTTGCATGTTTTTCTTCAATTTTCAGGACATACTGAATTTTTAGAGGAATTATCAATATTTGAAAGAAATGAAGTTAATGATCGGGAGGTCGGGTGAAAACAGGTTATTTATCAAATTCCTAGATTATTTAATGACCCGTCCGGTTATTGAAAATGGTGGGTCAAAAGTCAAATTTACGGGTGTCATCCACAAAAAACGGGTCATTTGACAGTTATGCCAGAGCAAGATACAAATGTTTAATATGTATTTTGTAAACATGACTTACATGTAATTATGGATTTAATTTTATGAATAAATCCCAAAAACAAGACCAAAACACACAACAATTACTAAAGCAGGCCAGTCTTGTTTCAGTAATTGTATGTAGTGTGTTTCGGTCTTGTTTCCGAAATTTATTCAGAATTAAGCAATAATTATACTTTAATTATGTTACGAAATATATAATAAATACATGTAAAGGCTTTAAACAACATTTGCATCTTGCTTCAGTAATTGTAGTGTGTGTTCAGTCTGTTTTTTCGTAATTGTAGTGCGTTTCAATCTTTTTTTCAGTAAATCACCCAACCCCTTTCTGACACATATGTACACATCAGACAATAATTTACAATTTATGAAACATTGTATAAGTATAAGACAATTTACTAGAGTACAAGTAATGTGCAACTATGATTGACACATTTTGCATACATGTACATATCATTTTGGTATTAGATGACTTTTGAGATTCAAATTTATGGTAAACATAATTATGGCACTTTCCGATAGATAAGATGTCAGTACATGTATTTTTTTTCACAAAATTAAACAATGTCATGTGTATGTATAGAAATTTTTACATGTTTTGAAAATAGCCTATAGTTTTAAACTGTCTATTATAAAACCACTATCACCATACATAACACAAAGTAAGTCAGGTAAAACCTGCAATAGCAGCCACCTCTATATAAGGATTACCTGTTTATAAAGGCCTGTTTTTTCAAGTTCCTTGACTACATGCTTAACCTAAATTAAACCTGTGTATAAGGGTCACCTGCACATAAAGGTAAATATTTTCTGGTCCCTTAGGTGGCCCCTATATACAGATTTCACTGTATATAAAAAGCTATTGTCAAGACAGATAGTGAGATGGACCAAGAATGCTGATAGAGTAATGGGTCCAAATTTCTCTGAATTGTCTCATTCATCTTGGATCAAATATATGAAAACAGTAACAGGTTGATATGTTAGATTTTCTTATGTTCTCAATATGGATGAGATGTAAATAAAACTGATGGATAGCTTAAATTCACTTCTTAAATGAATGAAGTTTTGTCATGACACAATGGCAATGGATTTTTTAAAATAAAAGATAGGGTAAGCAAATTATGAAATTTCAGATGACAGTGATAAGAAATAGAAAGTTTAAAAGATTGATATGTTGCTCTGAAAATGAAAGTATATGGGAGGACCGATTTTACCCCACCACCACCACCCCAAAAAAAATAATTTGCATAATCGGGACAGAATTTCACTTTTCAGCCTAACTTGGGATAGTTACAGCTGCAACGAAAAAGTTATTTTACTATTTTTATTTTTCAGAAAAATCTAAATAGTAAAATACCTTCTTTGTTGCATCTTGGTACAGACCGACTAGAAATCTATGCAAGATCTCCCAACATTTGCAAATTGTAACACAACCACAATACACAGTACAATAAATTCATAATAATGTAGTTACACGTAAGCATCTTAATTATGATTGTCAATGTCATTTTCAGCATAAAAGAAAGACAAATTATAACATTACTAAGTCATTAAGTGATTAACCTAGAATTTTTCGATGCGCGTAAGCTTGGATCAAAACAGGTCGCGTTTCGTCGTATCTTCTTGGAACACCTTTGTATCTAACTGTATTGTTTTTTGGCACTATTAATGATGGTAGATTTACAGCAACTGGCTCCATAGCGGTGATGTTACAAAGAAATCAAGTGCCGAATTTATGTAAACAATTTTTTTTGTTTTACTCTCAACACATGATGTCCATGACCCAACAACTGCCCAGGATATAATTGCACTCGAGACGTCTTGACAAAGTAGTTCACTCCCAAAATAAACACTTTTGAAAAGTTACTTAATTTTTGATAAAATATTAGTGTAATAGTTATTTGTTTGCCTTAATCTTTGTAAACAATGACTGTTAAATCGGTTTTGTGACAGTTCAAAACTTCATCGCGCATTGATTTTGTAAAGTAGCGTCAAAGTGTTACTAATGGTTACTCATATCTCGTGAAATTTCTGACTCACGCGAGAACTCGCTTGCTCCCAGGTACAGGAAGTCGTCACTGTCATCGATGGAAGGCCTTACTATTTAGTCTGTGAACTTCCAACACATTGTAAAATTAATGTGAAGAGAAAGAGAATTGGTAATAATTTGAATTTTTCTTGTTGGCTTTCAGTTAGGCATTCTTAATGACAAGCATTGTGAGGAATGTTAGCGATATTTTATTTTTAATTATTTTATTTATGTCCATGTTATGTTTCACCACGACCACGTGGTCAAAAATTATATTTCAACTTACAGTGCAAGAAAATGATGCAGTGTTGGTTTTAAAACTATACAAATGACATTTCCATTTTGAAAGTCTCCATATACGAAACACTAATTGCATATCAATGGTAGAAAATTGGTTTGTCACTTTAGTCATTGGCTTTTAAATGGAAAGCGACAGTAGCCGTGCCCTATGTCTATGAGTCGCACGTGGTCAAAGCTGGACAAGTAATGTAATGTAGATGTGTTTATTTCATTGGTTATTGATGGTTACTCAATTGAAATGTCATATACTGGAATGCAGTACTAATTTGCAGAATTCACACATGACACATTACTTTTATTCTGTATACAAACGCACAACATATTTTATGATTATCACCACATGGTTGATTTTGTAAAGGGTTTAGTGCATGCACACAGGCAGTGAATTGTGTCAGTGCAAGAATTAAAAAGAATTCAAAGTTAGATTTATGGAAGTGGATTCATTATGTAAATTTCAAACATTGCACTGGAGTTTTAATTAATTCATGATACTTATTATTGGATAAAATGGACAGTACCCAGGAACACAAAAGGGCACGGTGATAAGTCACGAAAAAAAGGGCACTTCCTTGCACGTTATGTCACGAAAAAGGACACTTCCTTGAATGTCAAAGTAAAATTGGGTAGAAAAAGGCAGTTTCTAAATTGGAAAAAGTAAAACAAGACAAATAAATGTTAATTAATAATCTAATTGTTAAAACATTTGTTGAGCATTTATTACAAGTACACTATATTCAATAGGGTCATTGAATGTCAAAATCTAAGTCGGCATTCTTTCAACAGCATTAGATCATGGTCTGAAAATGTATCGGCTAAATCATGGGGCTACTTTTATTTTCATTGGCTAAAATAAAAAAAATCCTTGGCCAGCTTGATATACGTACATATACACTGTACAGTAATAATACTGTATACTGCTACTGAAAATTTATAAATTCATTTTTGAAAACTAAAATTAAGAGAATAAGGGAAAATATTTCACAATTTTAAGAATTAATCTACATTTAAATTAAATTTTAAACAGGCTCACTTGGAATTTTCATAACATATTTTACTACAGCCAACATCAATTAATTATCCAAATGAAAAACAGGTAGAGAATTGAAGATTTTTATTATTTTTTTTTTTAATCATATTTAATCAGTTATTATCATTATTATTGCAGTAAAGAGTCCCTATACGACCTAATTTTTCATGGGTTCCATTATTCTAAATATTTAATTTTTATGAAGAAAAAGTAAAAAATAAAATGTAATGTTGGAATAGAAATTATAGATACATTCAAGTTAGTAACTTGGCAATAACTTTTTCTGGCCTGGAATATTTACGAAATTCTACCAAATGTTAATTGCATTTAAATTTATGTTCTTTTTTTTACTTTTATCCATTGCATTAAACATTTTCAATACCAATTTATTGTTTATAATTTTATTTGTCCATGATATAAGCGGCCACTTGAGGTTGTGAGTTGCATTCATATGTAAATGTCAAACGGTGTATTTCTCATTACCCATTTTCTTTTCGGATTAAGTTACGGCTGTTATCATTTTTATTTCGTATTATGTCGGTGTAGTTGGGGTGGTAAACATTATTTCCTGATAATAAGACAAGTAATTGACACACGTATATATGTGACCCGATATCATTAGCCCTTCGTTTGTCATCAACACACAGTGAGGTCTTCGTAGTTTTAAATCTAATTAAAGGATTATTAGGAATTAATTATCATCATGGATGTTGATTAGGGTAACATAAAAGGCAGGATGATTTGCAGGTGTGTTTAATTAGGCGTGACAGGTAGCAGTTTACCTATTGTATATACATCAGCGCCAGGGGGGCCTTAGAGTTAGACTGGGTACTGCCAAAACAATGAATAGGTGTGAAATTAAACTCGAGGATTAATTGTGCAGTGGCAGATCCTAAAATGTTAAGATACTCCAGGGTCAGGATGGTGCAGAAATGATTTGAAAAAAGGGCATGGTGCTGCGCCATCCTATTCATGCTTAGGGAAAAGGCTAACAATAAAACCTGCTGTAGGACCACCTGTGTATAATGACCACCTGGTCACAAAGCCTGTTTTTTTGCTGTCCCCAATAGTATCATTTGTGTACAAATTAACCTTTCTATAAATACTGGTTTTCTTGCGTCCCTAAGGAGGTCATTATATACAAGTTTCATTGTATTAGCAATACATTATGTTGATGGCATAACTTTGATGGGTATAATTGACCCGTATAAATTGTAAGAATCTGTGAAGCCAGAAAATTTATTCCAAATGGAAAAGAATACCAAAGCATAAGCCATGAAAAAATTGGAGAAAAGGTAAAATTTTATGAAAAATAAAAGTCTGAAATTATAAGACATATTCTTTATTTAAGTAAGGAAATTGTGTCTGTGAGCACCTAATTCCAAATTTTTTGTGGAAGCATGCCCCCAAATCCCCCTAGTGGGCTCACTTCTTATGACTTGTTTCCCGTTATCTTAAGTTGATATCTCTACACCCCCAAAAATTTTATCAAATAACTTGTCCAGACAAGTGATTTTTTGCAAGAGTCAAGTGATTTTGCAACTGAAAAACAACTATATTTTTGGGCAAAGGTTTTTGTATATACATGAAATTTTATGCATACATGTACAAATCATAATTTTGTCAAACACTATCACTCATCTGATCAGGAGAAAAAATGTCATTCATGCATGAAGTTGACTGTTGTAGGTTTGTATAATGCCCTTCATTTCATTTCCTATGTAGCCTGATAATTCACCAAAACCTATATTTAATTAATTTTTGTTTGTTTGCTTTGTGCTGTCTTGTCTATTTGATTTTTGTTGTCAGCACATGGTTGATCAGTGTTTACTTTATTTTCAGGTGATGTTTGAACACGAAAATACAACCTGCAGCATGGAACTGGACCCAAACAGGAGGCCCCATGTGTCTCTGGATGCCGACTTTAGTCAGCTGCACAATGGTCTGTTAGATTTTACAGGATCAACAGATTATCTGGGCATGAATACAGGTATAGTTTAATATAAAAAAAATCATGCTTTTTCATCCATGTATATGTACTCAATAGATTTTATTTCATGTTCATGAAAATCCTAAGTTTGTTGTATACTTCAATATTTATGTTTGATGCTGTCTTTTTTAGATTTTTATACACCTGTCAATATTGACGGGATGTAATTATTATGGTATACCATTGTCCATACACAGCCCATAATTCGCACAATAACTAAAAATAGCCTCAACAGATGGTAGTTTGTTTCTTTCCATATTAAAATGTAAGCTCCCTTTTGATTTTGATTAAATTCTGATTTTCAGTTAGTGAGTTATGGTCCTTGGAAATATGCAAATATTTGAAAAATAACAGTTTTCACAGTTTTTCTTTGTAATGCTTCAACATAATGAGTTGATATTTGAAATTTGGTTGTATCTGGATGATTAACAGATCAAGATCAAATTTAGTTCTGGTCGGATGATTTTGTGCAGTTATGGCCCCTTGACTTAGTAAAAAAAAATTAAAATATCCCTTTCTGCACATTTTCTTTGCAATGTCTCTACATATGTATTTGATATTTGGTATATCATTTTATCTAAATGAGTTACAGATTAAGTCTAAATTTGGTTCCGGTGGGATGATTTTTTAAAAAAAATTTAAAAATATTCCTTTCTGCGCCTTTTCTTTGCAATGCCTCTACATATTGATTTGATATTTGTGTGGAAAGTGGCACTAATGAAGTCTTTTTCTCTGATCACAAGTTAATATGTATATCATTGTTATAAGAATAAAGGTTTGTGACATAAAATTTATACTTCAGTATATTTATATCTCAGTATGCCATATGAATAAATTTAAGTGAAAGAATATTTTCTCCCCCAAAATTGAAGTATGATAATTTAAAAAAGTGTAGATCACCATAGTTTTAATCAAAGATTCTTCCTTGTGATTTTTATAAACAAACCAAATGGATTTATAATTTTCTGTTAATTAAACTTTAGAAAGAAATTTTATGATGCAGATTGGAGATGCTGACTGATTTTATATTGAAATCTGATCATGTAACGTGGTATTCAAAGTCTCATATTAGAGAGGCCAATAGTTGACGCTGTCATCCGTCATGTTATTATCAGCATGTAGCAGCTCTCTACAATGCAACCCAATCACTCGAAAATGCGACCACTTTTTAGGTTTTGGCGATTGTTTATCCTCATTCAGTCGCTACATTGTGACCAGTTTTTTCTCCGAACCGGAAATCAAAGAGTTTGTCCGTTTTCACTTTGAAATTACATTATCGAAATCATCGTCTGTTATGCGCTTTGCAACAACCAATTTGGTTATTCAGTTTCGATAAACTAGAGCATCTAACTCACGTGAATTACTGTATAAAAACATGTATGCTCTCATGTTTTCGACTTGAAATTTTCCTAACAGCACACAATGACATTTTCTTTTCTCAGTCGATTTCAACAGAAACATCATTAGACACTACTAACTTTAAACGATCTTGGTTAAAGGAATACTGGAACCAAGTTATGGCTAGTGTTCAACTAGGTCAAACTTTCTGCACCGATTTTGATTTTAATTTAAGCGATTTTTAAATGGTAAAATCAGGGCAGAAAGTTCAGCAAAGTGTTCAACGAGGAGGGCAGGCAGACCACATCATAATCTCATTGGGAATCCTGTCCTGGCGGTTTTATCATGGGGCAACACAATAAAACGGCCGCAACAAAAACCCCGAAGGGATTAACCACAGTTGGAACTGGAAATTTTCTCTGTAAATCGAGAATCCAACTCCCGATTGTCAGAAAAACACCTATAAACTAAAGAACTTTATAGGTGTTTTTCTGACGATCAGGTTATGGGTGTTTGACTATAGATTTTAACTTTAACTACATTTTAACTACAATTCCTGTGGGCAGACTCTGTTTTGTAAATTCTGTCGAAAAGAAACTGGCATTAAAAATTTAAAAACAAAGTTTAAGTTTGCCTCAATATTAGAGCAACAAATATAAAAAATATAGGCATATAAACACTCCTGGATTGAGAAAAAAATGCACAAAAAGGTCAATATGCAGTTAAAAACCTTGTTTTAAATGGATTTAATCAATAAAATGTAATATCAATGTAAAAAATTGATATTTCGTTTCTGTATTTTCATCCAGTGGATTTTATTAAGAACACACACAAATATATATATAGATATATTGTCAAGTTAAAGTTCCTGACTGGCTAGTAAAATTTCTGGTTCACTGGCCAAATGAAGAGTGAATTTTTTTAGTGTTGTAGAGCCCTGAATAGTGTGTTGAGACCGATTTTGCTCATGATATTGCAATCGTAATTTTGGAGTTTCAGAATTTGAGTTTGATAAATACATTAATTAAACATTACTCTTTTTATTTCTGATCATTTAACTGTTGACTTGCATAGTAAATATCGGAATTTTAATATGAACATGGTCAATACCTGACGTTTGTTTTTCAGCTTTGCGGCACCGGGAAATCCCATCATAGCCCATCTTTTAGTCAAAACTAGAACATGTTCTTGATGTCATACAATGATAATTTTACTATCCAATGAAAAAATAAGATTTTGATTTTGCCCGTACTGGTTGGCAAACTTCAGATTTCTGCTTTGATCAAGATAAAATATCAAAATGAAAAGTTTGACGATCCAGAAATACGGGATTATTTTAAAAAATCATAAATTGCCTACAATTTTCTGTTAATTTAGAGAGTATTGTTTCTTCATGCAAATTTTTACATCAGTATTGTTAGGAACATATATGTATTTGAGGCGAAAACTACACGATGAGTTGAAATTGAGAGCAAGTCCCTCATTTTAATATAGTCATCGAAGAGCCACTAAGTGACTGACGTAAGACGCGGTTACTGGTTAGTTGACACTCATGTCGTAATAGAACTCCTTGCAAAAATGTATACCGTATGTCCATTTTTGGTCAAGCTGTAAATAATTCATATACTTTGAGAATTTTCGAATGTAAAAAATAGAATGGAGACAGGTTTCCGAGTGAAAAGTTGAACATGAACAGTGGTTTTGTAGCTCTGTCTGTATAGCAAGCAGTACATGAGTAGACCATACACGACCGGCCATACATGTCTGCAAATTTTTTCAGTGTGCCTTGTGTAAAAATTATCATTAATGTAATTGCATGTAAAACAACTGTTAAAAATTCTGTGTTTTTCCCCCCACCATGGACAGGTCTGGAGATAAAAAATATTGAACAACTGAAGTGTTGGTCCATCTGCTATTTGTGCCGTTACTGCTGAAATTGAATGATGGCCAACTTTTGATAGGTCAAAATAATATTTGCGATGTTTTGTTGGTCCTGGAATATATCTAAGTTGTGGAATAGCAAGTATTTATAAAGTTAGTGAATAATTAGCCAGCTTGAATATCAGTTGTTGTTTTTATTTGGATTTGAAAATGCACAAAACTGCCAATTTCAGCAAATTTGGGAAGTAAAATGGCAAATTCTGAAAATTTTAAATTGCCGCTAAAAGGCGCTATATGAAAACTACTTGACCAATTTTAACAAATGAGGTATCATTTTCTTTCATGTTTAAAAATAGTTTTAAATAAAATAAAATTATACCGCTATCAATAATTAAAAAAAAACCTTGGCCTCTCTACTCATATTTCATTTCAAATGTATTTGAAAAGACCTCAAGATAGACGAGCATATCATGCGCTCTGAAAGTGCAGCTCTTTATTATAAGAAGTGTCAGGCTCCATGTTGCATCAGTTTATGTAAATATAAAGTAGAGTCTATTATTGACCTGAAGTAGTGAGGTAGCATTTATAGTTTTGTTATTGACACAGTTATTCAAGCTTCACATGTACAGAATGAGATATTTACAAATCTGGGTCACTGTCAAGCTTCAAACTACATGTCATTTAAAATTTTATCCTTTCATTTACCAGTACAATGTAGATTTAAAATTTTACCTATACAAATGGTTTTTAAATAGTAACTTGAGGTTTGATGGAATGATCTTAACTAGTTATGCATTGTATTTGCATATATAGTGTCAACAGTTTCTGTTCAACGAATTTCTTTACATTTGGTCTCTAATTCTAGTTTTCATTATTTTCACTTTCTCTTAAGATATACGCAGGAGCAATTCAGCGCTCTAGCTTAGTATAAAATGAGTGCACAGAGCATGGATTTTTAATACAACTTTGCTTCAAGATGGTAGTAAGGTGTGTAAGTGTTTGGAAATTAGTTAGGAAAAGATTTATTTTCGGGCAGTGAAATGATGAAGCAAATAAATACCTATAAATTACCATCACAGTATTTTGAATGGAAAATTTTGAGTTCAGAATTACAAAATTTAACTTTTTTAATTTAAAATTATTTATGTATGGGTGAAGCTGAACCTAGGATTGACTCATGATTGACTAAATGTTTTCTTGAAAATACTTTGCTTGAAATAGTCATGTTGAATCTTATTAAATGTTCCGCGGGCAATATTCTTGGATCCATGAAAATGCAAGACATCAATCTTTATTCATCAACCTTTGTGTCACATCTTCAAGGTCACAGTGCACCCATGAACAGAGGAAGGAGACATTTTTTGTGTTAAAACATCTTGTTCAATATATTTAGTTCAGTGTATCACAACACATATTTGTTTATGTGATTTAGCTATCATAAATAAGATTACATGTAATTGATTAATGCTATATGTTTTGCAGGTATAGAAGCAACAGATGTCGGAAGCTTGCTAGAACAGTTTGAAGAAGGTAAATATCATATGAGAATTTTTATATTTGAGTGACATGAATTCTGTTTTTTATAATAATAATTAAAAAAAACATACCTTGCTTTTATAGGGCAGGGCTGAACAATTTTGCATTCTAGCTCAAGGATGTCACAAATTCCAATGAAGCAAGTTAAATTATTAACCCCTAAAAAACAATAGAATCTTCTGTAAATCATTGACTTTGACCAGTCAAAATGTATCTTTAGGGGTAAATGGGTTAAATTACCAAAAAGAACTCTTAAAATCATTTAACTCCACTTGCCAAAACAAAAATGACAGTGGTCTGAAAATTAAATTATTTGTATATATGCTTTAGTAGTTTAATAACTAATTTTAAAGGGGCATTATCTGTGTTTATCCAAAATATTCTTTCTTTTTTCTACTCTTACTACTTGTACTTGATGTACAATAACAAATAAGAGCTTTACATGGTCATAAAAAATCTTATATTTCTATATATTTTGTGACAATAAGGTCAGGTCCAGTGTGGTATACATACATGTATGCAAATAGTAAAGACGAGCTTTTTAAATGCAAGTGAAAAGTGCCAAACTGGGGTTTCTGATGCAATTTTCACAAAATATATAGGAATTGAAGAATTTAATGCCTGTGTGTGTGCGTGCGCTTGTGTGTGTGTGTGTATGTATTTATGTATGTATTATATATTTTTGTGTGTATGTGTGTTGTTAAAACATGTAAATAGCAATCTGTGTAGTAAAAAGGAGGTAATGCTCCTTTAAGCATATGTAAACCTGTTAAGATGTAGTTAAAATGCATTATATTTTGAGATATTTTCTTCCTTTGAATTGGTATCTTTTGCTGGACCAGTGAAAAATTTATAACCCTAGATACCCTTAGATATAATATATTTTTAAGTTGTTTTGTTTGCATTTCAGCCTCAAATTCCATTGACTGCTGTGATTTACTACAGCCAACGGTTTCATTTGACAAAGTCAAAAACTTGTAAGTCTCACCATATGAACAATCGACTATCCATCACTTACGGTTTATCCTTTTATCTCACATCTACATGTAATCAGATATTCTATAGTGAAAGTGAGGACTCCTGTAAACTCAAATACCCTGTCAGCCTTTTGCTGAAGAATTGGTTGTATTCTTATTATCACCAGATTATACACAAGACAACCAAACAGATATGTACACATATATATATAATGTTTACCGATACAATTGTTCATTAATCCCTATCCCCTATTCTGAGATAAACGTAGATCAGCTAGAGATAACATGTATATAGTGCTTACCGATACATTGATTCATTAATCCCTATCCTCTAATTATGATCAGCTAGAGTAAATAACATAACACTACCTAATCAAGATTTTAGTTCACCCGACCCAAAGGTGAACTAAATGCCATCACTTCTGTCATTTTCTGTGTACTGATAAACTTACTAGAGAAAAAATGAAATATAAGTTTCCATATCTATAAGATATGCAGTTTAACCTTGCAATTTAGACCCTCTTTTTGACTGATTGGAAGTGGTCTAACCATCTACAGTGGTAGAGCAATCAACACTCAGGCAGAATGTTTGGATTTGATTCTCTGTATCGAGTCACACCATGTGACACACTTGGCACATTAAAGTATGCATACCATTGATGCAAGTTCATAGCACATGCCAAATATTTAGCAATTCGCCAAAGGATGTGACATATCTTTATAATGGAAAAAGTTTTGATGAGATTAAAAAAAAACAACAAACAAAACAAAATGTCTAATTAACAAGATAGTCTATAGATGGTCTGAATGTAATTTATACTTAAATCAAGATAATTTCAAAAATATCTATAGTCTTTAATATGAGATGGACTGCTAAATGAGTTTTAGGTGAGGTTTCACCGTACACGAACAATAATTGCAAAATAAAGACAAACTGCAGTTTGCTATTTAGAATTAATTTATAACCTAGATATTAAAGTTAAGTTTTGCTTTCCTTTGTATTGATGCAGTTTTGTTTGAGAATCATATTGATTATTCTTCTTTGTTGTTATTTTACAGTGATCTGAATGTAGAAAAGCCTGAAGAGGAACCAAAAGAACCTTCCTCTGGGAGATCAACTCCAACCATGGATGTCTTGAGTAAAATCCGGTCATCCAATAAACGCAAAACAACAATTTTACTGCCAATGGGAATGCCATCAAAAAGAGGCAGAGGCAAAGCTGTTACCATGCCTACAAAATTTGCTCCTCCTAAATTACAGAAAATTATGACACAGATTTCTCGGACAGTGGATCACGAGGCAGCTAAAGACATGGAGCAGTTTACAAGACAGTCAAAAGATAAAGAATCAGAGAAACCTTGTACTTCTATACAAATAATGAATGAGGATAAAGTAAACGTTGATTACTACAGCAGTATTATTGATCATGATTATTGTGTGAATGTACCAGTTAGTGATAAAACGTGTGTGTCAGATTTATCCGACAGTGTAGTAGATTCCCAAGACTGTTCTTATCCTGTGGAGGACATTTTAGACTTAGAAGATGGTGAAGTCTTAGATATTTATGAAAGTGACAAAGAAAATAAAGAGAAAGAGGACACATCTAAATCAAACAGTTCTTTCATTCCTGACAAACTGAAACAAGCACATTCTAGGAGAAATTATCGTAAACGTGATGGGAGTCCTGAGGCATCGCAAAATGAGAAATACTTTGACAAAATTCCTTCGTATTATACTGCTCTGTCTGTTAATGTATCCAAACCACCAAAGAAAGATAAAGAAACGTCCCGAAATGGAATTAGTGTTCAAGATTATTTTGAGCCTAATCCAACGCCACTGAGGGATGACTCTGTTTACAGTAAATTGCCGGATTATTACAGTTGTTTTACAAATAGTACTAAGTACGATAATTCAGAAAATATGGACAAAGACATGTCATTGGAAAATTCTCAGGATAGTAGAGGAAGCAGTGGATATTCAAGTCGTTGTCAGTCACCCCTAGTCCTGAACATGGAAGATTCTCCATCATATAGAAGTTCAAGATCTCGTGACCGTAGATGTAGAAGTCGTAGGAGCAAGCGATCACGAAGTTTTGATTCTTCAAGCTCAAGATCAAGATCTAGATCATCATCAGATTCCTTTTCTTCAAGGTATTATTTGTTTGAAGTTTTGATAAACCTGGGCCAAATGTTCATGAAGTTATCATGATGTAGACATGGCTATGATCTGAGGCATGGTTTCCACTATTACTGTAAATATTTGGGATGTTTATTCCTACATCCAGAAATATGGGTCCAGGGTCCATAAATTAGGAAAATATATAATGTTTTAAATAAACCAGAAAAATTTAGCAGTGAATGTATAGAAAGTCAATGCCAACCAATCAACCAGACATAGGCATGTCCAAAGACACGACACCAAGATCCTTACCTGGGCGATTGAAGAAATGACAGAATGCGTTTTGATAATGGTGGCAAGTAGGTACTAATGTCATCAAGAAGTGATTGCTAATTAAGATCAATCAAAACATAATTGTTATATAGGCGCGGTGTCTAGGATTTCAAGTGTAACAGCCAAGTGGGATTTTAACTTGAAGATCAAGCTGTCAGCTACAGCAATTTTATAGGTCTATTGTGTATGGTATTTAACTTATGTTGACGACCCCCAAATATCCTGTTCCAGACCATGTGAAAGTCACCAGACTGTCGGCTATTGCCGATTAAACTCGAATCTGACGGGTAAAAAAAATCTGGATATCGGACAAATTGTCCGGGGACCTTAACCGATCATAAAATCAAATTTTCAAAGTTTATAAATTGCCACAAGATAAAGATTGATTGTAACAAAAACGAACACCAAATTCTGTCAACCAGATAAATTACCGAGTACTTACACCTTTGTGAATATTCCGCGCATGTCATCAAATGTCCCCACAGTTGATTTAAGATGTTAAGAATAAGCTTAAAAATAAAAGGAAAACGAAGTAGATTTAGGTCTGTTCATTTGTTTCTGAAATTCCTCTTGTGATCTGATTGTAACTTTGGATCATTTTTAGAGTTGATTTCTGAGGAGTCAGTCTGAAGTTTGACACCATCAGGGAGATGTGTAACAGGATCGACCAATGAAAATGCTTGATCTAAATGCACACATTTTTTGACAGGCGGTCACTCTCAGGTGATATAATCTCACCTGTCTGGCACTAAATAAACAAAGCTAAATGAGATGACCTATATTTTTTACCACAGCTGATAGTTAATATAAATGAAGATGAAGTTATAAGTTTAATTCAGGCATGATGATCCAAAGGTAATCAACAATGTTCTTTGATGTTCTTGTGGTATATGCACAATTTCAGCGGTCTGTATGGTGTATTGATACGGAATGAGTTTATTAATTCAAAATGTTTCATGTTACATTAAATTAATTACACTTTTAACTTATTATAACCTTAGATTTTAATTAAATGCATATTTTACATTTACAAAAAGTATAGCGAAACTCTTGACTGTTCAGTTTTGACCCAAAAAACTTCACTAAGATGTCACTGACTTCTGAAATCTCCTAAATTTATCTTTGTATAATAAATAGAATGTATAATAACTCAAATATGCTGAGGGACCAAATCCAAAGAAAAGGGAGGTTTGACATGCCAAGGTAAAACATTTACTCAAGGATCAAGTAATTTTAAACTTTCATTACACGGAAGATGAGAATGATAAATTTTGTTTTGATTTCAATTGTTTGCCAAAGGTACATGTGAATAAACAATGTGAAATAATAACATGTCAGTTTTTTTGCTTTTAATTCATGTATTTATTTTTAAACAAGTTTTTGTGCGGAAAAAAAAAATCTGTCTGGAGAGAATTTTCATTTCACCAGACAAATTGTCTGGGGGGAAAATTCAACTTTCGCATTGTCTGCTGTTCAGTTACAAAATAAGGTTAACAGATTTACATTTTTGATGTTTTAAAACTAGGTGAAAGGATCATTTATAATTACAAAGTGCATGCACAAAATCACAATTTCCCTTATTTTGTACAGGGCTAAGAACCAACATTGATCGAAGTGTAAATTTCCAGACACCCCAATTTCTTGAAAACTATGAAGTTTTCCAGTAGTTCTTCCTTTTTGTAGCAGAGTCTTTTGGTTTCTTTACAGCAATTAACTGAAAGTGTTGTTATGCTTTAGACCATTAAAATCAAAAGTTTTATTTTCCAGGTCACACTCTCGTTCAAGTTCATATGATTACTCCTCAAGATCTCGTTCTCGCTCAAGATCTCCAGTTAGAAGTGAAAGGTAAGCTATAATGTGCTACATCACAATATATCATCTAGAGAAAAAGATCTTTAAACCTGTAGATTTGTATTATTATAAAAACTTCATTTTCACTTCTCCTATAAAACAAAAGTCTGGAAATTTGTGTCTGAATACAAATACCATTTGTCAAAAAACAAAAATTAATGTATTTTTAAATTATGTCTGGATCCATTGTGAAATTTGACAACAGTCTCTGGGTCAGCTTTGCTTGGTTGAATACTCAGCAAGATTATTTTTTAGTGGAGAATGCTTATTGTATTTAGCTACAGTAAAACCTGCCATAGCAGCTAAGGATTGCCTTTTTACAAAGGCCAGTTTTGAAAAGTACCATGATCACATAGTTCAACTAAATTTAATCTGTGTATAAGGGTCACCTGCACATAAAGGCCAATATTTTTTGGTCCCTTGGGTGGCCCCTATATACTGGTTTTACTGTATTTTCATTATGAAAGTTAATGAATTTTATGTGGGAATATTTCAGAACATGTAAAAAGTAAAGAAACTATTGGAATACATTGTACCTATATAGTTCATGTAAAAATTATTGAAAAGTATTGGAAATTGTAAAGCCTTCTAAAATAGATCTACAACTAGTGCATTCCAGTAAGTTTTGTCCCTGGGAATGTTTTTTCAGCAGATTTATATTTTTACATGATAAAATTTAAGAGGACAAGATTGGTAATTTGGGGTAAGAAAAACTGAAATTTTGTAGTCAAATATTTGATAATGGTGCCAATTTTAGGCCCGAATTATGTTTATGAAAAATTATTTCTTTAACAATAAACATTCGGTAAACGTTTTTTTTTCTCTCTGTACAGTAATACAAGATACAGAATGTTGTTTGGTTGTTTATTTAGTCTAGGCAGTGTATATGTTCATGTACCACAGTAATAGTCTTAAGTAGGATTGTTTAGGTTCGATAATACAAGCCCTTAAACGTGTTTTAAATCACAACCAGTTTTTGCTATGAAAAAAATTATTTTACCTGTTTGCAGTGTCATGTTTGGTTTAAATTTAAGTAGGTTCCATAAATGCTCACGTTTTATTTTGAAATCAGTGTTAATTCAAATAGATTCTGTTTAAAGTTGGTTTGGAATATACAACAAATAAAATTTAGAATGTTAATTTTGAATTTATTTAGAGGCTGGAAATTGAATTTTTTTTTGTTTTTTGTTATTTTTAGATCAACATTAATTTGATCTATTTTCATTTCATACATGTTAGATAGAAGTAGTTTGAATCCCATGGCTATTTTGCCAAAATAACAACCCCTTTCAGTACTTTAATTTTTTTTTAGATCTACATTAACTTGATTCATTTTCATTTCATATATGTTAGATAGAAGTAGTTTGAATCCCATGGCTATTTTGCCAAAATAACAACCCATTTCAGTACTTTGATTAATATAACAGTGTTATTTATGAATGCATAATTAATAATAATAAAAAAATTTCTCCTGGTGCTGATATTAGAGATCAAATTTCAATATTATGCTTTGTCACTTTACAAAAATGATTAGTAATAACACTGGCTGGTAATTATCTCGAGGTTATCATCTTAGGTATTGCATTAAATAAATTTCAGTGTCTCGGATACGTGCTTGCATAACAGCTGTCATGTAGTACAAATTTTATTTTATTGGAGTTTATGTGTGTGTAACTGTTCAATAATAAAGTAGCAGTCAGATTTTAATGATGGAGATAACTTGCATGTGTTTTTTTTTCCTCTGGAGAAAGGCATGTACCTTTCATCTGCGGTATTTTGTAATATTTTTTTCAAATTAGGGAAAATCTAACAGCATTGAAGTACAATGTATATCTGAAGGTTATTTCTGTGAAGTTTTAGTGTTTAATTTATTGATATTTCCAAAACTGACTTTGTATCTTGCTGATGGAAATTCAGCTATGTTTTTTTCTCTTGTTTATGTTTTGAATAAATTACTGAAGATAATCCTTTTCTCACCACAATAAAAAAAAATAGGGAATATTTTGGCCAGAAATTGGGGAAATTTTTTATTTTGCCATTGGGAATGGGGTATACCAGACCACACAGTCCATAAAAAAAACCCTGACCTGGTTAACATGTAGTTCATAAGATATTATCAGACTGATTTTAAGAGAAAGTTTGCCAGTTTATTTATGGAAGGTCAGTGGTCCCTTCCTGGGTACATAATAACTTGGTTCTTCCTCCAACATAAAAAAAAACTGTCTGGCTGCCACCATATAACTCAAAAATTGTCAAGTTTGGTGTAAAACACCATTAATTAAACAAACATACTACAAGTAAAGTGAACTGGCAATTGCCCCTTTTCCCAAACCACATAGGTTCACTGGAGGAATCCAGTTGGGAAAATTTTACAAGCATTTGAGACATTGTGCTTTGTCTCATTGTTATTCAGAAGGCAAAACTCTGGATAGTTATAATTGTAGAGAACATTTCATCAGAACAAGCATATTTAAAAATTAATATTCATTTGTTGAAATGTTTATAGAGGCGGAAGAAGTACATCATGGGAAAGACTAAAACAGGAAAGGAAAAAGCAAAGAGAAGAAGAAAAGGCTCAGCAGATTGTGAGTAAAGTGGAGTCTTGTTATGTCAAAATCAACAGAGTTAAAATTCTGATTATCTCAAATTGAATGAATGGATAGAAAACAAATTTTCATTAAAATTTCTTTTCTTTTTTTTTCTGTTTTCAAATATCAGATATCTAAAAGTAATAGGGCAATTTCTGTGAATTTCAAGATAACTATTTATTTACAGACTAAGTTTTGTTACCTGTTTGACTGTTTAAGTGAGAAAAGTTTTGATGGGATTTAAAGCAACAGTAAACAAATGTTTACTTATGAAAGATTTAGGACTCACTAAATCTTTGCTCAAATATAGTTATGGTGATAATTAAAATTCTGTTATGCCCTCTTTAAGCATATATTGTCGATTTGTGGAATACAGAGTAACCTCCCATTTGCAACATTTGTCTGTCTTTAGAAATATTATAAACATACTACCAAAGTTATAATGCTCAAGACGATATCGTTTCTGTCAATTAGACCAGATATCTTGTATTGAATAAATTGAACGAAAACTACTTTTCAATACAGTATAACCTAAAAAAAAATGAAAAAATAACATATGAAGTAAATAAATTTTACCTAGGTCTGTAGGGTGTATAAGAGGGAGATAACTCAGCAAATGGGAGATAAATCCTGTAGTGCACAAGTATGGAATACAGTCAAACTTGCCTTAGCGACCCCCCTCATATAAAAGATTTCCTGTCCATAACGACCATATTTGGACTGCCCCTTGAGAATTACTATATATTTGCCCCCTATATAGCGACCACCTGCCTTACGTGACCGGCGACCACTGGATTTTTGTCCGCCAGTGCTTGTCCTACTTGCGTATAGTGACTGCTTATACACTTACTACTCTTGGAAGGGAGATAACTCTTAGATAATTCTCGCGGGACAATTCGAGACTTAATCAACAACATGGCGCAATACATGATGCTTTGACAGTCAAAGCACACCTGGAGGTTTCAATTAATGTCCCGGGTAGTAATTAGGCACTCGGATGTGCTTTATGACAGAGTGTTTTTACAACCAGGAACAAACAATCATCGCTGACTGATAGATGTTTTGTTTTCGATCATCAATTTATGACCAAAGTTTCCGGTGATGATTACTTAATCAGCGAAAGACTAAGACTTAAAAGAAAAAAATTCAGAAAGGACACACTTTGTGACAAGGTGTTTTTACAAACAGGAGATAATTTAAATATCATCGCTGAATGATTGATGATTTGTTTTGTCATATTCTGGAATGCTGTAACTAATCGAACATCACTTGATTAGCAAGTCAACATCTCAATCCAAAGAGTAAAATCGACGGGTCCCGTAGCATTGGATTATGTCTAATAAAATGATAATTGAATAAAATTCAACTATCTACATCTTTCTGTACATTCTTACATTTCTGACTCTTGTGACTTAACAACAAAGACCACAGACTTTGAGCACATTTTAGATATTTGTATCAGTTTTAATAATGTGTCGTATCCTCTATGTACACGTATAATTCAATTACATCATAAATTAATTTAATTTTTTTAAAAACATTGAATTATTTCATTGTTATTTTTTTTTTCATTATTTACATGTTATGCATGTATTAGCTACAGGGTTTTCTATGACTATATTTGGTTTGGTTACAGGACCCTTCCCAATGCAAAACTGGCTTGTATTTTCCCAAAAAGATGTAAAAAAATTCCCAATTTTGAATTTTTAAAAAAAAATGAATATTTTCCAATTTTCCAGACCCTGGAGTTAGGAAAATCCCTTTAGTAAATAAATACAATATACATTTAATCACTAAATGAAATATCTAACCATGGAAGAAATATGTAGTTGGAAATAATAAAAAGTCGTCTCCGATACCTTGTATTTCATATCTCATGTGACCCTTTATATAAAGACCGCCAGTCTGTAAAAGTCTTTATATACAAGTTTGACTGTACTTAATGACAAGTGTGTCTAATGCAGGCTGTCACCTTAAACCATTCAGGTGACTGCTTATGCTATCCAATGTTATTTGCCATTGTGCATAATATTTTCAACAATAATTAGGTGTGAGCTGAACTTTGTAATCTTTGATTACTCTTTATGTATTGCAGAAGGATAGGAGAATAGTATATGTTGGTAAAATTCCTAATGATTACACTAGAAGACAACTACGGAAACGGTTTGGTAGATTTGGTGAAATAGAAGAAGTTAGTGTTCATTTCCGAGAACATAGGTAAGTGTTTAAGCATTGCTGTGTGTACATTAGTAAAATATGCACATTTCAGATTCTAATTCTACATTGTTTTGACATTAAATGACCTCAGTATGGGAATATAACTTTACCTGTGTTGTAAACAACGTTGACTAAAGTATTGCTGACCAACTGTTTGTGTGTGTCTGCTAAAAACATTTATTAATTTCTTTACCTCTTATTTTAGGGATTACTTTTGATTGGCTTCCTAAGTAGAAGTTTAACAAATATATTGCATTTCTATTTCTACTGACAGTTCATGAACCAATTGTATGTTAGTATTACTATTTACATAATTTGTTAAAATGACAACCTTTTTTTCAGGGATAACTATGGCTTTGTGACATTTGCCTACACCTGTGATGCTTATGCAGCAGTGGAGAGTAAGTTTCACCTTTTTTCATTCCGTTTAAGTGCAGATTGTAAAAATGAATTTGTATGGGTTTGAAGTAAGTTTGATCTTCAACAAGCAACTTCTTTGATTCAGTTGCCTGAAAGCCCAAGTCCTGTAGAATACTCTTGTAGATGACAAGTCATTTTGCAAATTTTTATTTACAATTTTCAGTATTTGATTTCTACACTGTATAGTTAATGCAAATCTAAAATTAAGATGTGATTATATAGAAATTTTTAAAAAAGGTTTTCTTTTTGTTTGCATTCTGTTTAAGAATACCACATTCCAAAAATCAGAATTTATTTCAGATGGTTCTATTTATTTTCAGAGGGTAACGCAATACCTGGGGAGGAAGTTTTTGATCTATGTTTTGGTGGAAGACGTCAGTTTTGTGAGGTTGAATATGCTGATTTAGGCAAGTACATTGTTACCCATGTGTCTTTGTGGCTACAGTTTTATATCTTGGAACAATTGTCATGACCTTGTGTCTTTGTGGTTACAGTTCTATATCTTGGAACAATTGTAATTACCTTGTGTCTTTGTGGCTACAGTTTTACATCTTGGAGCTATTGCCAGTACTGTGTTTTATAGCTACAGCTCTTTATCCAGCCTTTTTCTGTTGATTTTGGGAAAATGCCATTTGCAACACAATGGGGAATTCAAATGTGAATTTGTGTCAAATTAGGAAAAAATTGTTTGCACACGTGAAAATTTAAATGTAATGGAATCTCTTTCTTGGATACATTTTCCATTACATTAATTTACTTTTCATTACAGTTGTTGTCTATACACAAAATTGGGAATTACTTTAGATCATATTGGGGAAAACATGAATTTTGCATTGGGAATTCGACCTCTGAAATATATAGAAAAGCTTTAATATCTTGCAGCTATTGCCATTACCTTGTGTTTTTATGGCTACAGTTCTATGTTTTGGAGGAGCTATTGCCAGTACTGTGTTTTTGTGGCTACAATTGTCATTACCTTCTGTTTTATGGCTACAGTTCTATATCTTGCAGCTATTGCCATTACCTTGTGTTTTTATGGCTACAGTTCTATATCTTGGAGGAGCTATTGCCAATACTGTGTCTTTGTGGCTACAGTTCTATATCTTTTAACAATTGTCATTACCTTGTGTTTTTATGGCTACAGTTCTATATCTTGGAGGAGCTATTGCCAATACTGTGTCTTTGTGGCTACAGTTCTATATCTTTTAACAATTGTCATTACCTTGTGTTTTTATGGCTATAGTTCTATATCTTGGAGGAGCTATTGCCAATACTGTCTTTGTGGCTACAGTTCTATATCTTTTAACAATTGTCATTACCTTGTGTTTTTATGACTACAGTTTTATATCTTGGAGCTATTGCCAGTACTTTGTGTTTTTTTTGGTGACAGTTCTGGATTTTTTCACAGTTACTATTACTTTTAAGTAGATAAGTTATTTCCCACAGAAAATGATTTGGGTTATTCAGAGCATCTAGTTTTTTTCATTATTTCAAATTTTTACAATTTCAGATGGAAATAATGAAATAGAAGAAGAATATTATCCACTGACAAAGAAACCTGAGCATGTGGACTTTGATGAATTATTACAACAAGCCAGAAAGAGTAAATGTAAAAGGAATTGACACAAGTTGAGCTTACAACAATTTACACCTCGTCTTTCAACATAAACCTCAAATTGACAACAGTTTACAGATATGCTGAATTAAGCAGGCACCAGTATTTCTATATGTATTGAATATCTGTTAAAATAAAAAGAAAAAAAGAAGAAGACAGGAGTTGGTGTGTGTTTGATTTAATAACTTACAAAAAGTTATGTTTAGTGATGTTTAAGCTGGAGATTTGTAGTGACATTAAAGCTGGTATGAATTACATGTGGTCATGTTTAAGCTGCAGATTTGTAGTGACATTAAAGCTGGTATGAATTACATGTGGTCATGTTTAAGTTGGCATGAATTACATTTTGTGTTGTTAAAGCTGGCATGAATTACATTTGGTGTTGTTAAAGCTGGCGTGTATTATATATAGTGTACTATCATTATGTGCAATGATTCAGACGGAAAGAATACTTACTTAATTACTGGTTGTCAAAGTTTATATACTACTTGACTGTTTTAGTAATTGTACTTGTTAAAACTAGATATCATACAAGGCATTTTCTGATGTTTGTTTACTTGGATTTGTTTGGGGGGTGAGGGTGATAAATGAAAATATGGACTTCATATAATACTGTTCTAATAATGTAATAATTAATACTCAGGATAACCATTGGAAAATGGTCCTGGTTGTGGGTGATATAAGGGTTTGTATACCTTAGGAAGTAATAAATTGAAATAGCCAGAGGGAAATATGACAGCTTTGGGTAAACAGATCTTTGTATCACATTATAATCGGGGCCATAGATTGTTTATTATACCCAATTTCAATTAGTCAACACACATATAGAGCTAACCTAGAAATTGTGCACTGAGCATCTGTCATTTCTTACTGTTTTGGATACTACTAAGAATGATAATCCTGACTAAAATGTTAGTATGACATCTGGCAGGGAGGGGCACATGCTTTCAGAGTTACGATACACGATTGGGTAATTTGCTCTTGTTAACTGGTTATGTGGTTTTGTTACAAATGTGAGTTGTAAGCTCATGTGGGCGTTTTTATATGGGATATGTTTTTGACTTGTTTGGTACAGAAAATGTCGGTGTTATTAGAATAATTGTTTACATTGTTACTAAAGTGAATGAAGTGTACTGCATGGCAAAGATATATTGTGTTGTAGTGTAATAAATTGTCCCCTAGATGCCTAGAGTTTATGTTTTCCTAATTGTATTGGGGGTTTCTTTTTATAATGTACTTGTATTTTCTGGTCATTTAACACTAAAGGGTATGTAATGCTTTGTTAGTATAATTTTGGATGCATGAATCCACTGGCCAATGAAATTACAATTATGTTTCTTTTTCCAGTTAAAAGGGGTACTTCTTTGTTTAAATGTGGTTTTGACTTAGATTTTTTTGAGATCCCAAAGGTTTTTTCTGATAATAGACTCGCTGCTGATTTGATGTCAAAATAACTTTACATATGTTTTTGCTGTAGTATCTGTAAATTCAAACTGTAGGTTTCCTATTGTAGAAAAAGCAGTACATACTATCCACAGTAATCTAATCAAAACACATACAAAAAAACAACTTGTAAAACATCTGTTGAATTTGTAGCCTTCGATGTCAGTAATGGTGATTCAGTATATATTTCTGGTCATGATTTTACAGGTTGTCCTTGGTTATGCTGCTAAAAGACCAGGACAATTTTGAAATATTAAATCTGTAGTCTGTGGATGAAATCATTCTTTGTGTTGATATTGCTATCATATATAGAGCAACCCTATTTGCATTTATGTACTTTTGTTGCTGGGTTACTGACCTTTAAGTACCTTGTATGGTAGTAGGTAATTTCTTATGTTTTGTTGAAATCAATTTGTAAAAACCTTTTTCCTATACAGATTTTTCTCGTAATATTTCAGCTGCTGATAATGTGCTGTTATGCTATTGCTTAAACTTACAATCTATTGTTCATTTTAATAGATCCCCAAACTTACAAATTTACACTATTTCTTACAAAATTTTGTTTTTTTTCTCATGTCAAATGTTTGTGTATTTCTTTGTATAAATCTTTTTTTCTTTGTTTTTTTTCTCATGTCAAATTTTGTGTATTTCTATGTATAAATCTTTTTTTCTTTTTTAATGTTCAGTTGTGCCACGTAGCCATAATTTTACCTTCATATGCTGCCAACAGTCATCCTTAGGATATGTGCTATTTGTGTTTGCAAAAAACTGCATAGTTTTGTTTACCAAACATTTTTTTTAATTTCTCCTCGATATATGCATTGTATCACCATGTTGTTTACAGTCCCCTGTTGTTTTCAATTATGCTATTGTTCACAATCCCTGTTGCTGTGTCTTTTAATTGATTGCAGGTTTACAACTGTGTGCTGTTGGCTAGCTATACTTCTGTAACATTAACTCTGATCTAGAAGTCTTGATGACCATCATACTTGACATTACCAGATTTTTCTTTTTACTATAGCCAATTTTTTCTATCATTAAATGATTTTTCGTTGTATTCATGTTAAATAACATTTTTTTCAAACCTTAAGCTTCGTTGGTATGTCTTGAATCCTGCAAGAATACTTTAAGTTTGTCACCAAGATAGTGTAATTGCTATAATTCCTGATTATTTCACTTTTTTCTAAACTTAGTGCTTTTATCATTGATGTGTATTGTGTTCCAGTTCACATGTCATACACATTATCGCTTGCTTACCACAAGAATGAAAACTTTGTCTTGGTTGTGTGCTCTGTATTGAGTTTGTTTTATCTGATTCTACAGGAGGTTTAATCATGTTAAAAATTATTTTCAATGTGGAAAAAACAGACTTGGAAGGGATACTTTCATTTCATTAAATCCTGTTCTCAAAAGCAAGAAAAAGTTGTCAAGTTACATCTAATCCTGCATATTTGATATCTCTATTTTAACTTTTCATTTTTATTTTTTTTCCTGTTCTTCTATTTGCAATTTTTTATAGAATAATTTGAGTTCATCAAGTTTTAACTTAACTTGGTTCATGCTCTAGATTGATGTAACCAGGGATGAATTATGGGCTATCACTGGGCAACATTTGCCAGAGTTATGGGACTTTAAATCTGTATGAATGACATAATTTGGGGAGGCATAGTGTTTCTCAAACATATTTTATGGTGGAACTATAATGGGAATCTTAAGTTCACCTGCAAGGCACAAGCTTTTTGATTTCAAATCACATTTTTCTGGGATTTAAATTTGACATGCCTACAGTTTGACTATTATAGTCCTGATTTCTACCTTAATTGTGTGAAAAGTTTAGCTTAGTATGTAAACTTTTGCAAACCTGATTAATAAGAATCAGCACAAACTTCATTTATTCCTGGACTCTTTTCTGATTACTAGAAAACTGATCTTATTTATAGTGACCTCATGAATAAATGAAATTGAAATGGGATTTTTTTGTAAACGTTTTCTATAATTTTTCAATTTGTTGGTCCTAGTTAAACTTTTATTGATTTATTGAAGGTGCTATATGGAAATGCCTATGTAAAACGGTACAACTGGTATCTAAATAAAATCATTATTACAACTGATGTGGTCGTTGTTTTGTTGTTCAAGTTTGCAGACTGTCATATTCTTTGATAGAGGCCCCTGCTAGAACCTAAGCTGAGTTTGTGAGGATGTTTGCCCGTCTACCTGCAGAAGACAGAATCAGGGATAGTCTCTTCCAAGGTACATTATAACTGGGTTCTCTCCTCTACCATCAAAACTGGCAGTCGTCATATATCTGAAAAATTGTTGACTGGCGTAAAAATTACGAAAACAAACAATATATGGTAAACACTTTAGTTGTATCACCTTCAGTAATTATAAGTTTTATGACTTTATTTGACAAAAGAATATCTAGACAAAGTGTAAGTGTTTGTCAAAACATGCGATTTCAAGAGCTACTATTTATCGAGTGCTTTTGAATTTACTCTATAAAGTGCAAAACTGGTTTTCAGAAAGATCTTGTAAATCAATTTCTAAAGAATATTTTAATGCATTGTATATTTTTCACCAGCTGTCACTTAAGGATTGTTTTTCATTTTTTGAACATCATCGGGTATAAAAGCAATTACTCATGGAAAAAATTCTGTGCTGCACAATGAATTTTTTCCATGAGTAATTGCTTTTATACCCCGATGATGTTCAAAAAATGAAAAACAATCCTTATATTTATATACATTACCATTTTTCAGTGAAACTCTAGTCCACTGGATACTAAATTCATTCCAGAACACTGACTATGCGGGGGGGGTGTTTTCATATGACGTAATGACTCAACAGCTGTTTTGACATGAGAAGTAGTTCTCTTTTCTGATCGCAAATACTAATGAAATTAAGGTTTAATTTCTTTTTTTGTATATCATTTTGAAAGAAACTAGTGATATGGACAATTTTGAATACTTATTCTCAGATTTAGTTCGCGATTTTTAATATTCGAACATTTAGTAGTGGCGGGTTAAGTGTGTCGGAAGAGAATTGCCCAAATGGGTGATAGGCCTACCATGTGCGATTTGGACAGCAACAAATGATAGTTGCTTACAACAAATTTTCGTTTGAATTCTGATATTTTATCAGTGGAATATATCGCAGAAAGTTTGAGTGTGACTGTTAATATTCGGTGATGACAACTGGAAGTAGCCATTCTATTTGATATTTTACCAATCGCTGAATCAGCTGGGAAATGCCGTAAACTGTGAAAGGGTGACGATTTCGTAAGTATACCTATTTTAGTATATAGGCTAGCCCACTTGAAATCAATTCAAACAAGACAAATGCAGATTATGTTGTGAAATAACAAATTTTTATTGTTCTGTTTAAAAGATAATTATCGACAGGTTCGTTATGGAAAATCCGTGTAGGCCTATAAATTATAATAGATCCATATGTCAATCCAGACTTCAGTTTTTACCAGCTGATCATATAAAGTATCCCGTCAATTTACTGAGAAACCTTTGAACTCTACTTATGCTCGACATTACAGGTTGTTAAAAACAAGATGGGCCTGGTAATTAGCCTAGCAATATATGGGATTTGAGGTGAACTGAGAGTCGATTTCACGCGATGCGAGTGACGAATTGTTTCTGACAGGAATAGCCTATATGGTGACGGAAAAGCAAGCTGTTTATCAGAGATGCAGGACAAAATTGCACTAGACCTGACTCCCTTTTCAACTTACATACAAGCAACGTAACTACGAAGCAAATTTTCATTTCTGTGGCCTGTGTTTCTTTTCATAACATGACCTAGATCTATCGCAATAGACCTATGATATGGGTATCTACAGTGTGCTACAGATGCAGGCCTAGTCTTGTGTTTTCGATTTCTTTCAGTGATTTTTGTGGTTATGAATGGTTTTAAATAAAATTATGGAATGAATGTGTGTTATTTTATTCTTTATTGATTCATTCATATGTTCAGAGAATACTTGTCCGACAAATCGCTGCCGTAACATGGTCATGGAAAAGGTTTCTTAGATATTCAGGTATTCCTGCGCCAGCTAGCGGTTAACACTTAGATCACTGATTTTATTGATACAACAATACAGTCATTCTGTATAACTGTAATGAAGGAAATTACAGTCGGTATGTAAATATAATGCAGATGAATTCACATATATAAATTTTGACAACTTTGGAATTATTAAATTAATATATGAAATACTCGTGTTTCCTTAGTGTGAAATGTGATCAAGGCAGAATGAACTTGGAAAAGTTATAATGAGCAATTTGAAAAATCTGCGCTTTTGCAGACTAACGCCATATGGTGTTCTGATAATAACTTGTAAGTTGAACATATACATCTTCTATAAACCAATATAATCATTACCTGTATGGACGTTATATAGTTTATAATATAATGAATTCACAAAGTCGTGTTGTAAATTTATGTAGTTCCTTTCCATCCCGTGCAATGCAGTGTATACTGTACCAGCGAACAGAAACATTTTTATAGAAAAAGAAGAAATATTATAAATGAAATGAAATTTTAGCTCAACTGATAAAGTTTTAATGACAGAAGGGATCGTCTTGACCATTTGTTCGACCTTTCAGGCATCATTTAAACACGAACTACACGCTTAATTCGAGTTTGATTTTCTGGTAAATAATTTCTTAACATGGATTTCCTCATTCCTAAAAATGAAAATACGATAATGTAAGATATAAATTCATACATTTAATTTTCAGATAGTTTTCTATAATGTTAAATAATTACCTACAGAATACACTATAAAAAATTTCCTACTGACATTTTATGGTTGTCCGGTAATTACATTAAAGAGTGAAAACAAAACGTTGATATATCTACATCTCATACCAAAGGGCACAGCTAGCCCTTTTCTTGTTCTTTTGCAGAGGCTTCTAAGTGAAATTTGATTCATGTGGATAAAGGAATTGACGGCACCTATTGGCATTTTTTCCATTATGACGTCAGAATTAAATGGCCCATCAAAGACTTCTGTGATTATGACAACACAATCGAATGACGTCAAAAAACCACATGGACAGTCATTTGTCAAACACTTGGCGTTAGGTAAATTTACCTATTGCCAAATGTCTGACACGTGGCTCTTCATGTGCATTTTTGACGTCACAATCACACATATGCTTGACGGGTCATTTGATTGTGACGTCATAATGGAAAAGTTTGCCAAAAGGTGCTGTGTCGGGCATTTGACGATAGGTCAATTGGTCGGTTTATAAAGGCGCACAATTGGTTCCCATGAGAATGCTGAAGGTTTGCTAAAAACACTGAGGCCCGTTTAGTCCTAATTACCATGACAACACATGTCAGTTCCATGACAATTATAACCTAGTCTTCGGAATTATGACCTAAGATATTTTTTGTAAAACGAGCCCCTGATCTCCAAACACTACATATTAATACTTTTTTTTTTTAACTTCAGTATTTGGCGAAAAATGCGTCATGATAACTATGTTTTGAAATTTATGGATTCCACTTTTATTTTAAAAAGTTGCCGTTGTCGATGTATGTTATTGGTATCGAGTTGTATAGAGTTTAGGCGTCCAATACAAAATCAGTATCTGTTGTAGGAATATCAAGAGAGTATTATACTAATTCGTGTGTATGTAGGATAACTAGTACTGGAATCGCACCCTAACTCTTCTAAAAGACAATTCCAGTGATGAATCCTAACAACAAATACTATATTACCTAAGGCTTTGTCTGTTGTGACCACTGCATTCTGGTAATACATTCTTTCTAGCTCAGTAATCACTTCTTCGTCACTAAGTACAGAAGGAAAGCGTGTTTTCATTGTTCCTTTCAGTTGTCTAAATCAACTATCATACAGTTTTAACCATTCAGACAAAGTGATCCGTCGTCAGGCATAATCCTCAGAAGACTCTTAAAGGGGTTGGAGTTTTGTTTTCAAAACATTTTCTTTCCTTTTCACTACTTAGATTGTTCAAAAACAAAGAAGAGATATACACCGTCATACAATTTCTTGAGAAACTCAGTTTGGCAATTATTCACTTGCAATAAAATTTATTCATTCAACCTTACATTTTTGTATATGCATATAACATTTATTGTTAAAGCTACCAAACCTCATGATTTTATTATTACTTCTGTAGTCCGATTTTGTATATATATATATGTATATATATATGTGTGTGTGTGTGTGTGTGTGTGTGTGTGTGTGTGTGTGTGTGTGTGTGTGTGTGTGTGTGTGTGTGTGTGTTTGTGTGTGTGTAGATATCGTTTCATATACACATATCTATTGTATTTTATTAAATAACGTTACCTTATCGAAGACAATCACGGGAAAATACGGGTTATCTAAAGAAGCTTTCCGTGAATGCGATATAACTTTACAGAAAAGTATTGTAAAAGATAGGGATTGTACATCAATATGTATTACAAATTCAAATCTACGATAAATATATATAACAATATCAAAGTTATAGTTTCACAAAATTGGGGCCAAAACAAATGTTCAAGACGATCGTTTCATCAGTTGAGCTCTGATTTTCATATAAATATTATTGTATAGTGATAACTATGTATATTTCCAACATGAAAGAAGGTATCATGCAAGGTCAAATAATAAATCTAAATCCGTCAAAGACCACCCAAAGTTAAATGAATATCTTAGCTTTTTAGAAGTGTAAATTTGAATGCCGGTATCCAAGCAAAACATTACTTTACTTCAAAACAATTTTGCTGGTACTACCTCTTGGTTTCCAGAGGTCCGTGTTTGTCCATTTTTACCGGATTTGTATCTATGTCCTGGACATTCTATTGATTTATACTTTGGTATCTGAAATTTTTATATACTGGTACCGAGTTCTGAGTTTATATATTCCCCGCGGGAAGTTAGACAGTCCAAGTTATAGTTTTACAAATTTGTAAAAACAAAATGCTCAAGACTATCGTTTCTGTAGATAAAACTTGTACTTCATCAGTTGAGCTCGAATTTAATATAAATGTATATTTTCGAAATAACAAGAAAATATCACACTAGACCAAATAACAAATATAAATCTGTTCGTTAATCCGTCTATGAGTATTCAATGTAAAATGAATATCTCGTCTTTTGAGAAATTTAGAATTTGAATGATGGTATCTGAGCGAAACTATAATTAGTGTCATCAAAAGGTGCTAATGACACATTGGTGTCAGAATACCATCTCCAAAATATTATTCATTGATGTATACAAATATGTTAACAGTTACTAAAACCTTCTTGATACTTTCTCTTTACTTAGGAAGATCATTTTCAAATAATATATCATCCATTTCAAAATGTTCTGTCAAAAATGGGGAAACCTGTAATATATTAATAACTGATCATAGATTTACTAGCAATCTGACAAATACCAGAAGCTGAGATCACCTGAATTGTCAATCTTCTAACGTTGTTTACGGAATTGAGTGTACCTTGTGTAGATAACTTTATGTTGTCGAGACAAGAGGACCTTTAAATAAAAGAATATCTGGTCATCGAGTGCATATAATTGCAACGATATACCGCTGGACTAACAATGCCACCTTCAGTATCCCTTCCGTATATAATGTGAAGAATTCTGGACAAACAGCTTGACATATGGTTTTAATGACAATATTCAAAATGTAGGCAATTTATCAAGTACACAGTGTAGTAAAGTCAATGTTATGGAACTTTTTAATTCTAACGTAAGACGTAAGCGAAGTCATGGACATCCTTCATACAACAGACTCAATATACATGTCACTTTTTCATCTCTTTTACCTAATGCATTAACAAAAAAATGAGTCTTCATCATACGTGTAGCAAACTTTATTCTATTCTTTTTACACTTCTTAATGAACATTTGCAGGAAACAAGAATGAACACGGATTCTTCAACCCCAGAATACACACTGAACTCCGTTATAATAGACATTGTTTATCACAGACTGTTGAAACCTACACGCGTTTCATACGATAGCTGAACAGAAACGTCTTTTCAATAAACTTAAATAAGGTATAGACGCTTTAAAAATTAGCAATGTTCTAAATCACAAAAAAGTTTAATCCTGTGTTCTGCCATATTTTAAATTATATATAAATCACGCCTTTCTTTCATGCCTAGACATCAATCATTTTCCACATACAACCGTCACATGTTCATGTGCATCATCTCTCATCAAATATATCCTATCGGGCAAGTCATCACCGGTAACGTTTCTATTGTTGAAAATGAAAACCTCAAAAATCTTATTTTAAGAGGTCCAAAATACCGTTCCTTTAATTGGCGACAGAATTTCAGTGTAGTTATGGGATATGGGCCAAACAGCCTAGCTGACAAAGCCTCAAGTAATATAGTTTTTATTTGTAGGGCACATTACTTTAATTGTTTATTAGAATAACAAAGGTTTAATACGGATTCTGGTGATCCTACATACACGCGTAGTGCACTTTCAAAGGACGTACTACGCTCTTTTGATGCCCCTACAACCGATACTGATTTTGAGCTACAATATTTATATCGTATACCGAAACTTTACAAAACCCCATATAAGCAGAGGTACAAGGCAGGATCCAACAAATGTTCTACCAAACCTTTATCTTTACTCCTTACCAAGATATTGGCAACCGTTAAGGAGAAACTTAACTTTACAGTTATTACTTATTCCAGAAGCGATGTTAATCAGATGTGGATACTAAAAAATTCTAAACAGCTTTTAGAAAATTTAAAAACACACATTTTTTTCTCAAATTCACAGTATCAAAACATACGACTTCTTTACTTTTTACACAACAATTCCACATGAAAAATTAAAGGAGATACTTTTCATCATCATAGACAGCTGTGTTTTCACTAAAGGTGGTACCCGAAAATTTAAATATCTAGTCATTGGTTATTATGATACTTATTTTGTCAAACACCACTGTGATTCTAGACATAATTACATTAAAGTTGACATAAAAAGATGCTGGAATTTCTAATAGACATTATATTTGAAATGTTCGGAGACGTGGTCTTTCAACAAACTGTCGGCATTCCAATGGGAACCAATTGTGCTCCTTTGTTGGCCGACCTGTTCCTTTATTCATACGAAGCAGACTTCATTTACATACTACTAAATCAAAAGAAGAAAAAGCTAGTGGTTTCTTTTAATTTGCCTTTTAGATATATCGACAACGTCTTGTGAATTAATGACAATAATATAACAGAATCAAGCACACACGTTTCATAGTTAGACATCTAGTGTAAATCTTTAGGATCGATGTCCATGGTATAGATACAAATCTGGTAAAAATGGAAAAACACTGACCTATGGAAACCAAGAGGTGGGATAAGGTGTCATGGAAGATAAAGCATTCCCTGTCGACCGATCACACCCGCCGCGAGTCCACAGTCAGATCCAAATAAAATACGTAAGGAACGAATCCTCATCACAATTGGTACAGACGTCTCAACAACCGCGAACGAAAAGGCAACTCCACATCTCACTTAGTAAAATAGAGTAATCGCAAACAAGACTATTATATTATATATATTATAGAAAAAATTGCGGAAAGTTGACATCAAACGCGATTTTCGATATCCCTGTGTCAATAATTTGTCAGTAAGTAGTTTACATCTGTAAATGAAATGTTCATATGTTGAATACGCCCTGGCATATCGGATCATTTGTGAATTATAAACTCCATATATGGGATATTACTACTCACATGTGGAAAATTCACGATGGGAGAGCCGAAATAGTTGCAGTTACTTTGATTTTAGCAAAATGTACAATAATGTACAACAGCCATTAAATATTCAAATGATGCCAAAATTGTCACATGCACAAAAATTAATTGGGGTACGGTTGGTTTACTTATGCAAACTGTCGAATTTACCGAAATATTTGAAAAGTGCATATTAAATTTGACATAGCCATGGACTTGTGGTGACGTTTTTATTAATCTTAAAGTGAAAATATATTCTTCAATATAGCAAAGATACATAGCAGGATCCAGCAAATGTTCTACCAAACCTTTATCTTTACTCCTTACCAAGATATTGACAGCTGTTAAGGAGAAACTTCAAAAATACTGTACAGTTGCTTATTCCAGAAGCGGTGTAAATCAGATGTGGATACTTAAAAATTCTAAACAGCTTTTAGAAAATTTGAAGGCACACAATTTTTCTCGAATTCACAGTATCAAAACTGATGACTTCTCAACTCTTTACACTACTATTACACATAAAAAATTAAAAGAAATACTTTTCAGCATCATAGACAACTGCTTTTTCACTAAAGGTGTACCCGAAAATTTAAATATCTATTATTGGCTATCAGGATACTTATTTCGTCAAACACCACTCTGATTCTACACATAAGTATACTGAAGTTGATATAAAAAACATGCTGGAATTTCTAATAGACAATATATTTGTAATGTTCGGAGACGTGGTCTTTCAACAAACTGTCGGCATTCCTATGGGAACCAATTGTGCTCCTTTATTGGCCGACCTGTTCCTTTATTCATACGAAGCAGACTTCATTCAGAAACTGCTGAATCAAAAGAAGAAAAAGTTAGCGGTGTCCTTTAATTTGACATTTAGATATATCGACGACGTTTTGTCAATTAATAATGACAATTTTCATACATATGTCAATGCTATATATCCCAGCGAACTAGAAATTAAAGATACAACAGAATCAAGTTCACACGCTTCATACTTAGACATTTTACTTAATATAAACACAGACGGGAAATTAGCAACTGAGCTATACGATAAACGCGACGTTTTCGGCTTTCCTATCGTAAATTTTCCACATTTAAGTAGTAATATCCCTCAGTCACCTGCATATGGAGTTTATATTTCACAAATGATCCGATATGCCAGGGCGTGCACAACATATGAAGATTTCATATACAGAGGTAAACTACTCACTGACAAATTCTTGACACAGGGATATCGAAAACCGCGTTTAATGTCAACGTTCCGCAAATTTTATGGTCGGTATAATAGTCTTGTTTGCGACTACTCTGTTTCACTAATGTTGAGTTGCCTTTTCGTTGGCGGTTGTTGAGACGTCTGTACCAATTGTGACGAGGATACACTCCTCACGTGTTTCATTGGACTTGACTGTGGACTCACGGTGGGTGTGACCGGTCCACAGGGGATGCTTACTCCTCCATGGCACCTGATCCCACCTCTTGGTTTCCAGAGGTCCGTGTTTGTCCATTTTTACCGGATTTGTATCTATGTCCTGGACATCCTATTGATTTATACTTTGGTATCTGAAATTTTTATATGATATCATGGATATACCATTCCTGAGAAAGTTATAGTGGAAAATATATTATCAACCAAGGCGGAAACTGTCATCCCTTGATAATCATTACAATCTGTCATGATGAGAAATATGTCATATAATCGCATATAAATATTTATTTAGAGGATTCCGGATTTCTTTGTTTTAGACAAACTATTTTGTATAATTGTAAAACGATTCAAATTACACAATGCGGTAATAAAACCTCCTCTTTCAAAATATCTATCTGTTTTTACCTGAGTCAAGTCTAGGAAATGTTCATAACAAAGAAAAGTGACAACGACATGAATTTCAGATGTTAACAAATGTACAACAATGTGCAACTGCCATTAAACATTCAAATGATAAAGTTAGTTAATGACGTATTCCATATGAAGACAAATTGCAATGCATGATGGGAAATTCTACGTAATGTAATTTTCTTAAAAATTTATCTATTTGTTAAAAAGAATCATTTATATTATTTTAATATGAATAAGGTAACTAGATATTTGTTTAGCAGACGAAACATTCTTGTGGAAAATCTTATTTTCAATAAGCATATTAATAATAGCCTCGGTAGCGCAGTAGGTAGCGCGTCAGTCTCATAATCACGTAATCAATTACATAAGAAATCTGAAGGTCGTGAGTTTGATCCTCACCCGGGGCATATTTTTGTGTAAAGGTAAACGTGCACTGATATAATACTATGATAATCATGAAATACGTTTTCCAATTAATTTTCATTCTATTTATTGTTATAGATACAAAAAATAATTTGGTAATAATCGTTAAAAATAAAAATAATCATTTCAATTATTTAAGTATGTAAAAATATATAAATTGTCACAGTGTATCAATGTGTATGATAAAGTTAGATACACATACAATCTAATGCAATTCTAGATTAAATAACCTATAATTAGTGTCATCAAAAGTTTTATTGACATATTAATATTAGAATCATTCATCAAAGTATATAAATACATGTATGTTTACAGTTACCAAAACCGTAACTCTTTACTAAGGAGGTCCTGTATGGTATAAATGTAATTAGAAAACGGCTGTCTAAATGTTCATTCAGTTTGAGATTGTTACGTCTGACGATTGATTCGATTGTTCGAGTGCATTTTATATCAGATACACTGAAATCAGTCCAGTTAAGCCAAAGCCTTAATAATGTGAGAATAATATTTTGGAAGGTTGACCCAAAAGGTTCTAAAAATATTGTTTCGCCAAAAAATTCTTTTAATTTTGAATCATAAAAGAATTCCCGAAGAAGAGGCTAATTTTCAGGGAAATCAATCGTAATGTTATCTAAAGTTTAATGACAATTTCTGAGTTTCGTAGAATATTATAAACATAATACCAAAGATATAATGCTCAAGACGATCGTTTCTGTCAATTAGACTTCACCAGTTGAGTTCCAATTTAAAATATATATGTATTTTCTAAAGAGAAAGTGCTATCATACAAGGCCAAAAAATAAACCTAAAAGCATAGCCGAAATCCGTCTAAGAGTAACCACAAACAAACAAAAATTGTTTGACATCAATATGCAACAGCAAGGTAGAAGAATGAGTAAAACGGTCCACTTGAAACGCTTAGATAATTACAAAGTAACACATAATCAGATGAAATTAGAAACACATCTTCATCATAGAGATTACCTTAGTAATGAAATAGCTTAAATTAATTATCTCTGAATAAGTAACCTTTGTATAACATCGAGGAGATAAATACTACCCACTGTGGCTGTCTTTACCACCTTTGTCAGGAAAAACAATCTCAAGGACTGCAACTTATAAAATAGTTTTAACATCTTTTTTCATTTCAAGTAAAGTTTTACGAAAGGTCGTAAGTCCCAAATCCTAAGTTTTGGTCCTAATTGTCAAGGAACAGACCAATCAGCGATGCGTTCCCATGGTAGTTAGGACTAAAAATTAGGATTGAGGACTTACGAACTTTCGTAAAACGGGTCCCATAATAATAAGATGTTCAAGCACATATGGTTAAAAGACACTTTTACTTTTTGAATGAATAAAGAAGTGGCCCACGATCCGTAGATTCAACTGAAAGTGAACATAGTAAATAAAAACAAATCAGACAAGAACATCAATGTAACAATGTCATAAAACATGCAAACAAATACTCAGTGTGTCAGAAATTCTAAAATTTCAGAAATGTATTCACCATCTTCCGAATCTACCCCAGCACACTGATCATGTGCCCAGGATGTACATCGAATCCACTCATCAATAGAAGCACGGCTATTTTCCTCGTTACAGAATAAACACATATATGTATGACCACTGCCGTCGTCAGAACTCTTATTACTACAAGTTTCATCGTTTGCCTTCCTTTTCTCTTCTTTAAATCTTTTTCGTTCATTCATTACAGCAGCTTTCTTCAATCATTTCTCAGAAGCATAAACAAGCAACTTTTCTGTAAGGACTGCTGGTAATAAGTTGGGATAAAGTTGTAGAGGAACGTCTCTTCCGTTTTTTCTTGTTTTTGTTGTATGAATCATTGCTGTTGGAGATATATCTATTGGAGATACATACTCACGACTGGTTCCTGGAACGTGATCATCTATGCCACAGTCATTATGGTATTTGTACAAAGAAGAGTCCCTGATGTCAACATTAGGGTTATGACATTGACTTTTGTCTAATTCAGAAGGAAATCATCTTTTTACATCAATGGTATTGTATTGGTCTGAGGGAAAAACTTGACTGCCATTATGAGAGGCATGACCTTTGTCTGATGTATCCAGTCTACTGTCATCAAGGGAAATGTTGTCTTTTTCAGAAGAAGTTTTGACTTCCATGATAAGGCTTACTAGCTGTGTCTGTTGGGATCATTATACTTTTATCAGGAGCACTGACATCTTCTTTAGGATAGTTACCAACACCAGGCGAATGAAAACCGTCTGCTTGTTCTCGGCTATTAACCTCTTGACTACCTTCTTCTTCCTATCAGTAACCGTTGGTACGTATTCATAGTCTTCGAAAACATGTCGATTCACTGAGATGTCAGTTTGACGAGATCAACGACAAATCTAGTAACTGGAGACGATAAGAGCAGTTTTCCGGAATGCATAATAGATGAACTCTATTTTCTTTGGCAAAATTGATAAAATCAATATTAGTGGTATGTGTAAAGTGTCCATCCAGGATAACCAACACTTTTAATTGGAGGCACCCGATACTCTGGTCTGTCTGCATCAAACCGCTTTTATGGCATACATAGATCATCCCACTGGAAGCCCTGTCCATCAGTTCTAATTTCAATCGTTTGCTGGAAAGACGAATAATGAGAGTATAAATGTTCCTGTTCGACAGTGACTAGTTGACCACGTTAAGCAGAAGTGAGTGTTCTAACCTGGCAACAACTGTTAGGGCTAATATTGTAGATGGTCAAGATTGTACATTGTTCATCCCAGTTTTCTCTCCGTTATACCGGTATATGCACCTCCATAAGTCTTTCCATTAAGTTGAAAGACTTATAGCCAGCAGGTTTGTTAAAACATCTTGCCCGTGCAGTGGGAGTTGCCTCGATAAACGAAAAACAAAGTTCAGTATGGCGAGATAAAAGAAAATTTTCCAAACCATGCCGTCCTTGAAGCGGTGAGGTAGTTCATTGTGATTAGCTAACTGGAATGAAAGTTTCTGGACATCTCTAATGCCAATGACAAACACCATCTTCTCAATCCGTTTTATATACTAGTATTCAACTAGATCATGTTCCATCTCTGGGGAAAGTAGCCTGAAAATATTCTTTTTTAAATACAGAAACATTTCATTTAACTTCTACAGTCATAGACAAATGTTTTAGGTCAGTTAGATAACTCTGGAAAAGAACATGTTGGTGGTTAAGGCGGTACACAGAAAGAAAATGCTATTCCTCAAAATATGAACATTTCATATACAGAGG